>VYZM01019779.1:64345-100658 GCA_013398915.1 Dromas ardeola | reverse complement strand
ATTTACATGGGTGGGGGTGCGATGGGGGGGGTCAGAGAGGTGACCCGGGGGCGGACCAGAACCGAGAGCAGGACTAAAGAGATGCAGGTCCGGTGGGTTGTGGAGGGTGATGCTGGGGGTGGCCGGGAGGCGGCGGGGGGCGCGGTGCCCTCTCCCCGCCCGCCCTGACGGCCGCTCTCCCTCTCTCCCTGCTCCACCGCCCCGTCCCTCCCTCCCTCCCTTCCAGCAGAGCCTCCGCCCCCGCCTCTCCGCCCGGCGCCTGGTCCTGGCGCGGCTGCCGAACGGTCCCGCTCGACGCCTCCCGGACTAAGTGCCTGTGTGACCGGCTCTCCGCCTTCGCCATCTTAGCCCAGCTCAGTCCCGACATGGTGAGTCCCGCCGGCGGCGCCGCGGAGGGAGGAGCAGAGGGGAGAAGGGAGGGAGGACACCCAGAAAGGGGAAAATGAAGAAGGGAGGGAAAAGGACGCGACCGGGATAGAGCGCGGCATCCTCGGCGTGCGGCTTTGGGGTACCGCGTACCTGGGCGAAGGGGGCGGCGGGGACAGACTCCCAGCCCCCGGCACCGTGGCGACACAGCGTGAGGCTTTGCATCACCCTTCCCCGCCGCCCTTCCTCTCCCCTTCCACTCTTCCCCTTCCCGCACCTTTGCGGGGGACACACACGCACGCACTGGGGCTGCTGCTGCACTGCTTCCCCCCTTTCCTCCCATCCCTCCATCCCTGCGCTGTGTCTTTAAATATAAATACCGTTAAACGTGGGGGGCCACGTTTAAAACCA
Source organism: Dromas ardeola (assembly GCA_013398915.1). Classification (NCBI taxonomy): domain Eukaryota; kingdom Metazoa; phylum Chordata; class Aves; order Charadriiformes; family Dromadidae; genus Dromas; species Dromas ardeola. The sequence goes on along the minus strand of VYZM01019779.1, from coordinate 99,881 downwards.
ACCCCCGCCGTGCGTGTTCACTCCCGTGGGTTCCCCACGCACGAAATCTTCGCACGTGTCTTTTTTTTTTTTTTTTTTTGGGGGGGCGCGAAATCGTCCTGCACCGCCTCCCTCCGTCCCCTCCACATCTCACCCCTGTCCCCCTGCCTTTGGGTGCTTCTCACCATCCCACGCTTTTTTGGGGGTGAGGGGGGTGTCCCCACTCCGGAATAAAGGGCCGTGGAGGGGAAGAGTTGTGAAGTTTTGGCCGCTGTCGGTGACATGAAGCCACATCTCGGACGGAGCCTCCGGAAAAAAAAAAAAAANAAAAAAAGTGCGAGATTCCTAGAAATTATCGCCAGGCAGCTGCACCCTGAGTCAAAGAGCGGGGCACCAAAGACGACACCAGGGTGGTCAAAAGGGGCTTCACAAGCTCCTGTCTTCTACCTTGTGTTTTTTGATTTTTTTTTTTGTTTTTTTNTCCTGTCTTCTACCTTGTGTTTTTTGATTTTTTTTTTTGTTTTTTTTTTAAGTAGTTCATCCCTTTTTGGACAGTTCCCAGGTTCATAGACCAAAGCTCCCCTCCCCTCCCCCTTGCGCTTCTCCATCTGCCTGGGCACTGGGAGTTACTGGGCCCTTGCAATTATTTACTAATTATGCCTTGCTTGTTAAATGCAGGCTTAATTCAGCGAAAGGGGAGGGGAAAGGAAGAAAGGGAGGGTGATGGTGGTAAAGGGAGGGGGGGGATCACATTTTCCAAGATGAAGGTTTGGTTTATTATTAGAAACACTAATGTATTTGGTCCACTAGTTACCATGGAAACAACATCTGCACTGAAGTGGTTTTAAAGACACAGCGTTGGTTGTGTTTGCCCAGGCCCGTGCAGGCCCAGCTACTACAGCGTTGTGAAATGAGCTTCGGGGCATCGGGTAGAGCCGCTCCCGGGGTCCTCTTGAGAGAGGCACCAAGCTTCTGCTCTTGGTAGAGATACGCTGGTTGAAGGATGCTCAAAAGTAGGACCAGGACTGGGTTCCTGCTTGGAAGGGGCCTGGAAGGAGCTGGTTGTATTGATGCTGGCGTCCGTGTACCCATATTTTTCCATGAGTTGCTGTTTCCCTGTCTTCCCACTGGGCAGGCTGGGGTCTATGTGAAACTAAGTGGTTGGGGAGGCAGCCCACTGGGCTAGTGTTGTCCAGGAGTGGTACCCAGCCTTCTCGAGGTGGCCAGGCTGAGCTCAGGTGAGCCAGCCGGGACCCATCATCTGCAGCTCTCTACCTTGCTGCTCCGTACCTGCTGCATGAGCCTGCAGGGCCGTGTCCTGCCAGCAGCAAGGCTTCACCCTTCAGCTCAAGCTACAGCAGCTTAAGTGCCTGGCTCCAGAGGTTGTGATGACCACCAGGATGATGGATGGGTGAGCCTTGTCCAGCAGAGGAAGGAGTCTGTACTGTTGTTGCAAGGAACCCAGTCGTGACAAAGTTTAGGGAGGTTGCGTGACCGGAGAAAATAGATTGTGATTTCTGCTGCAGGAATACTTTTAAGGTGAAGCCTGAAATGAAGCCAGCCCAGGTGTGCAGCTGAGCTGCTGGTGAAGGTCCTCTGCTGATTGTTCTTCTGTAAGTGGGCAGAGGACCAAGGAAGTGTGAGAAGAGAAAAAAAAAGAGTCTTTGGCTTGGCTAAAGCAGAAGTTTCTCTAACGGAAGGCTTAGCCTTTATGTTCATGCGGTGCTGGCTAAGCAACTAGGAAAAAAAATGGTTAATTTGACATGGCCAGATACTGCTACTCCCTCAGGTCTCAGTGTTTGGAGTGTTGTCTGGATAACACAGGATTGGTGTAAGCCCTTTATCATCAGTGCAAGTATTTTCGCATCTGGGAGTGGGCTTGGCTGCAGGAGGATGCAGCTTCCTTCCCCCAGGCATGTTTTATTATATCTGCAACTAACCTCTCAGCCGGTGCTTTGGAGTTTAGGCCTAAAATTGTTTCTTTCATCCTCTTTCCAACTCTGCTGGCTGCTGGTTGGGTTAAATTTTCACAACTCATTTTTTCCCAGCCTGGAGTCAACTCATGAGCATCAGGATGAGTCCTTTATCCATGCTGGGAGGAAAGCTGAGGCCTGGCTACTTTCTGAGTCCCCCTACCAAGCAAAGCCCAGGGTTTTTTGATGCTGTGGAGCGTTGTTCATCCCGATCCTCGTGGTACCACCCTCAGTTTCCGGACCGGGTGTCATTCTGAGCAAGCCCACGCTGCCTCCCTTCCCCAGAGGTGGCATCTCATCATCGTTGGTGTCTGCGGTGGTGACATTTATAGTGCAGTTTTTCATGTGCCTTTGGAGCTCNAAAAAAAGTGCGAGATTCCTAGAAATTATCGCCAGGCAGCTGCACCCTGAGTCAAAGAGCGGGGCACCAAAGACGACACCAGGGTGGTCAAAAGGGGCTTCACAAGCTCCTGTCTTCTACCTTGTGTTTTTTGATTTTTTTTTTTGTTTTTTTTTTAAGTAGTTCATCCCTTTTTGGACAGTTCCCAGGTTCATAGACCAAAGCTCCCCTCCCCTCCACCTTGCGCTTCTCCATCTGCCTGGGCACTGGGAGTTACTGGGCCCTTGCAATTATTTACTAATTATGCCTTGCTTGTTAAATNTTTTTTTTTTGTTTTTTTTTTAAGTAGTTCATCCCTTTTTGGACAGTTCCCAGGTTCATAGACCAAAGCTCCCCTCCCCTCCACCTTGCGCTTCTCCATCTGCCTGGGCACTGGGAGTTACTGGGCCCTTGCAATTATTTACTAATTATGCCTTGCTTGTTAAATGCAGGCTTAATTCAGCGAAAGGGGAGGGGAAAGGAAGAAAGGGAGGGTGATGGTGGTAAAGGGAGGGGGGGGATCACATTTTCCAAGATGAAGGTTTGGTTTATTATTAGAAACACTAATGTATTTGGTCCACTAGTTACCATGGAAACAACATCTGCACTGAAGTGGTTTTAAAGACACAGCGTTGGTTGTGTTTGCCCAGGCCCGTGCAGGCCCAGCTACTACAGCGTTGTGAAATGAGCTTCGGGGCATCGGGTAGAGCCGCTCCCGGGGTCCTCTTGAGAGAGGCACCAAGCTTCTGCTCTTGGTAGAGATACGCTGGTTGAAGGATGCTCAAAAGTAGGACCAGGACTGGGTTCCTGCTTGGAAGGGGCCTGGAAGGAGCTGGTTGTATTGATGCTGGCGTCCGTGTACCCATATTTTTCCATGAGTTGCTGTTTCCCTGTCTTCCCACTGGGCAGGCTGGGGTCTATGTGAAACTAAGTGGTTGGGGAGGCAGCCCACTGGGCTAGTGTTGTCCAGGAGTGGTACCCAGCCTTCTCGAGGTGGCCAGGCTGAGCTCAGGTGAGCCAGCCGGGACCCATCATCTGCAGCTCTCTACCTTGCTGCTCCGTACCTGCTGCATGAGCCTGCAGGGCCGTGTCCTGCCAGCAGCAAGGCTTCACCCTTCAGCTCAAGCTACAGCAGCTTAAGTGCCTGGCTCCAGAGGTTGTGATGACCACCAGGATGATGGATGGGTGAGCCTTGTCCAGCAGAGGAAGGAGTCTGTACTGTTGTTGCAAGGAACCCAGTCGTGACAAAGTTTAGGGAGGTTGCGTGACCGGAGAAAATAGATTGTGATTTCTGCTGCAGGAATACTTTTAAGGTGAAGCCTGAAATGAAGCCAGCCCAGGTGTGCAGCTGAGCTGCTGGTGAAGGTCCTCTGCTGATTGTTCTTCTGTAAGTGGGCAGAGGACCAAGGAAGTGTGAGAAGAGAAAAAAAAAGAGTCTTTGGCTTGGCTAAAGCAGAAGTTTCTCTAACGGAAGGCTTAGCCTTTATGTTCATGCGGTGCTGGCTAAGCAACTAGGAAAAAAAATGGTTAATTTGACATGGCCAGATACTGCTACTCCCTCAGGTCTCAGTGTTTGGAGTGTTGTCTGGATAACACAGGATTGGTGTAAGCCCTTTATCATCAGTGCAAGTATTTTCGCATCTGGGAGTGGGCTTGGCTGCAGGAGGATGCAGCTTCCTTCCCCCAGGCATGTTTTATTATATCTGCAACTAACCTCTCAGCCGGTGCTTTGGAGTTTAGGCCTAAAATTGTTTCTTTCATCCTCTTTCCAACTCTGCTGGCTGCTGGTTGGGTTAAATTTTCACAACTCATTTTTTCCCAGCCTGGAGTCAACTCATGAGCATCAGGATGAGTCCTTTATCCATGCTGGGAGGAAAGCTGAGGCCTGGCTACTTTCTGAGTCCCCCTACCAAGCAAAGCCCAGGGTTTTTTGATGCTGTGGAGCGTTGTTCATCCCGATCCTCGTGGTACCACCCTCAGTTTCCGGACCGGGTGTCATTCTGAGCAAGCCCACGCTGCCTCCCTTCCCCAGAGGTGGCATCTCATCATCGTTGGTGTCTGCGGTGGTGACATTTATAGTGCAGTTTTTCATGTGCCTTTGGAGCTCTCAGGACAAGAAGCTCCGTCCGCCTGTGTCATTAATATTATTTATTGCTATAAATCTCCCTTCTGGAGTCTTTGGCCCTGGCAGTCTGAAATATTTGTAACCCTGCTATGGGCACGGCTTCTTTGCAGTGAAAAAGGACCAGGAAAGGCTTGTGGGGGATGACTGGTGCTGCCCAGGTGGCCGATTTGGACTTGCCAAGGACATAGTTTCTCTGATTGGGCCCTGAGAGTTGCTCATGTGGTGGGGAAAGGAAGAAGTTCTTCCTTGATTTCAATGAAGCTAAGGGCTGAAAGTGCTATATTTTGAATTGGTTTTGCAGACAGGCATCCTTAAACCATGACGGAGCTGTTAATCTCAAAAGCTGAAGTACAAATTTGACTCTTTCTCTGGGTCTAATTTCTCTGTTTTGACTAGATGGAGGCAGTCTCTTGCACTGGTGCAACACGATTGCTGTTCGACCATCGTGAAAGATTAAAACCTCTTAGATTAAGGAAATCAGATAAGCTTTTTTGGGGCTGTCTTTTCATTTCGGTTTTATATCGTGCCTAGCTTGGTCGGGCAACGGGATTGACATGCTACACCTGCATAATAGCAGTGCTAATAGAGAGTAAGGGCAAGAGGAAATTGCAGAGCCAAGTGTTCAAACTAAACCTTTGCAAACCATGGCCAGCCTGATTAAGAGTCTTGTGGTGGTGGTTTTTTCACTATTTCTTGGCAGTCTTGGCAGTTTGTTGGAGATGGGAAGGAAAGAGAGAGGGAGCCTGAGGATGTGCAGGAGAGCCTTTTACTCTTTGGTTGTCTTGTTTGAGTTTGGCTTCTGATGTCTCTCCCGAGACAACATCCAGCTCATGATTGGCCTTTATAAAGTCAATCAAGCTTTGCAGCTTGGTTCTTACAACACTTAGGACCATAGTAAGACCATGCAAATATGGGATTTCTGCCCTCTCTCTAGCCTTGTCTGCAGAGATGAAGCTGATCGATCGGGTGTCTGAGCTTCGCTCCTATTTCTAGTGTTAGCGAAGGTTGAAAGGTGCTGGTGGCAAAAACTTGGATGGATGCTGAGTTTGTTGTGTCCGTGCTGAATTTTTGGAATATTTTGTCTGCCCAATGGTGTTTACTGACAGGTGAATGATTATCTGGAAGGATTGTACAGCACCTGTTCGTTTTTGGAGGGTGTATTGTAGCAGACCGAACTACAGAGCTGACTTGTAAGGGTGCTGGTAGGGCTGGTGAGTGTACCCTGTGGGCAGCCCTGACCCTATGAAATCCCAAGGTGTTGCAGGAAGTTTTGTTCATTGTTGTGTCCAGTCTGCATAAATGTGAGGCACCTTTCGTTGTGTGCTTCCTACCCAAAGGGACAATGGTTTCTGAGCTTCTCCCTCAACATTTTTCCCTGAAAACATCCTGATGTTGTGTGTAGAGCAGAGGAGAAGAAATCCTTTTTACTCTGGGGAAATAATGAAGCATGGAGAGTAGATTTGCAGTGTACATCTTTGCTGAGCAGACTGTGGGAAAGGAATCAACGTGCAGGTCTAGTGTGATCTTGCTGTATCTTGAAGACCTTCCTTCTGTAAAGATTGCCCTGTGCTATGGGAGGTGTGTGCACTTCAGGGAGAGTGGGCAGACACAAGGTGGGTTGGTTTATGGTCCTGAAACTCTACAGGGACTCACTTGCATAGGGAGTAGATCCCGGTTTTCCAGCAGCACGCTTTTCCACTGGAAAAATGTTGACGTTAATGAATTAAAATATTTTGTAAGGATGTAGCAGTTCTGTCAACTTTTTGATGGAAAATTATAGCAGTGTTTCACTTAGATAAGACCGGAGCACTTTATTTGAACAATTTATGAACATTTTAACATTTATATTCTACTGTCGTTTATCACGTGAGATTTGGAGTCTGGATAAGAACAGCCAGTTCTCACGTTTACAATAGTTTTCAGGTTTCGTTAACAACGATGCTGCTTCTCCTGCAATATTAAGTCTTTGATTCAAAATTTGGACTTTTTGCTGACAGGAAGTTCTCAGTTTTACCCAGTTTGAAGTCTTAAGGCCTCAAAACACTGCCAGTTTCCCCAGAGGAGGTCAAGGGAAGAGTTTGTTAGACTGGTGTATCTGGGCGTATTGGCTGAGAGATGTTTCTGTGCCTGTAAGCGAAATTGTGACCTTGGGCTAATCACTTCATTGTTTTCTGCTTCCGTTTCCCCAGCTGCAGCACCCTTGCAGGTGACATCCCAGGCTTTGTGCATCCGTGTTTGCACAGTGCCCCAAGCCTGAAGGGTGCTACAGAAAGCACCGAGTGCTGTCATTTCCCTGAGAGAGCATTAGGAGCCTCCGTTTGCTCCGTTAGCAAGAGCTGTGCCAGGGTGAACGTTGCTGAGCTGCAAACATTTGGGCTTTTGAGGTCCAAATCCTCTCCCGTGCTTCTGCTGTTGGCACCTCTTCCTGCAATCACCCTGTCCTCTCCGGGATGTGTCTCTCAGGAGTGTCTCTCAGGAGCTGATTGTGCCTCTTGCTGTGGAGCCCTTGAATGGGAAATGCTTCCTAAAATTTCCTGGGGATCTGTGCTGTTACTGCTGGACTCTCCCTGGATATAGAGAGGCCAAAGTGGGAGTGAGGAAGGGACGTTCCAGCTGGACTCCTGCCTGTCTCAGGAGAGCTTTGTGCTGAGATTGGGGAAGGTTATGGTGTAAGTGTTGCTGGGGATTTCTGGTGTTCGCCCATCTCCTGCTCAACAGCGGGAGCAGCTGCTGTGTTTTCTCAGTTGTACCTTTCCCTGAGGTCTGTGGCAGCCCGTGGGAGCAGGCTGTGATTCTGCAAATCACAAGCTTGTCTTTCCTTCACTCAGCAGGGATGCTCTTTTGACTAAACCTAGTATAGTCCCCCTGAGTTTCAGCAGGCATTGATAGCGTGGAGAAGATAGAGTACGAACCAGCTGGGCAGACAGTTTTCCCCTCCTACTCTCTCTCGTAATACGATTAGGAAGTAGAGAGGACGTGTGATGCTCTTAGATGGCCAAATGGGCCAGCCCGCAGTCTAGCTCGCTCTGAAAAGAATTGCATTATTTTTCAAATGTGGCCTTTAATCAGAGGGGGGTGAATTGGGATCCTGCATCGTCGCTTGGCTGGAAATCACCTGCTCTTTAAAGGTTTGCTTTGTCATCACTGACCCGAAGTCGATCAGTATGCGTTGCAGAGCGAATTTGGGCTAAATCTCATTTTGAGTTTGGATAGGACCTGGAGTCAATGTAGAGATGATTTGTGTTGGTTTTTTAGAGGAAGGGGATTACTGATAGACCTTGTACTGCACTCCAGGGACCAGAGGAACCCTGGGTTTGTTATTTTGGTGGGAGATGTGAATGGAGATTGTCATTGCTATATGCTGTATGCATATGTCTAAGAAGGGATCCCATCAGCAAAGAAGTGATTGGTGTTTGAACATATCTAGGAAAGGAATCAGATGAGGGTGATAGGAATTCCCTTTCAGTTCTGTGCTTTGAAGAGAGGCAACACTTGAATATATTAAAAGAAGACAGGTAGCACAGAAGGTAATAATAGGAGGATTTGGCTCAGCATAATAAGCAGTCACCCAGCATCCCACCTCCTTTGCGACTGTCTGCGGATTCATCTGTCTGTCGATCCAGCGGGTAGTTCGGTAGATTTTCACAGCTGACAGCTTTCCACCGCTGAGTTTCTGCTCCGCGCTTGTGAAATCACTCGGGTCTTTAACTCACGCTGAAACTCCAGGCGGTGGGATTGCAGCAGCGTGGGTCTGCAGCTCTTCCCCCGCAAGCCGGAGCCAGCGAGCTCCGCACAGCCCTGGCAGTGACTTTTCTGCAGGCAAATGCTGCATCACCCTGTATCTCTTCATCTGAAGGGGACGTGGGAGAGGAACATGATCAAGTGTCTGGGAGCTTAAAACCGTTGTGGGATTCAGTGCTTCAGCATGAGTAATACCGAGCCAAATTCACCCTTTGGTGCAAAGGCAAGAGTTAACCAAATGACCCCAGCAGCAGACCACGGCTGAGGTTAGTCCCTTGTCTTCAGCTGAAATTAAAGGCTCATCGTCCGTGTCTGGGTTCCTGCGTGTCCAGGCATTCCTGAGGTTTGGTGCTTATTTTGAGCTGCAGTGCTTAATGGCTTGTTGCCATGAAGGCAGCTTAGTAAGTGTGACAGCTGCCCTATTACCCAGCCACAGCTTACTGCTCTGTTAAAGGAGGTGTGGATTTAAACCAGGACACCAGGGTCTTCGCAGTTTCTACTTTCCCCTTTCCTAAGAGCTCAGAAAGCAGCTCTCAGACTCAGTGCGTGCAAATTTGAGCCATCAAGGGCCAGAAATGTGAACGAAGGGGGTGAGCGGTACCTCTCCGGGATGCTCTGCTTTGTGTTCAAGCAGGATGACTGGTACGGTACGTGAGGGTGGGACTGTGTGAGTATGTGCGTGGGAGAGGATGATGTGTCAGAACTGTGGTACTTCCATGCTGATGGTGAGCAGACGTGAGCTCTGTGAGACGATTTGACTCTTTTCTCAAGGAGAAAAGACTGAGGGGAAAGAGGATAATAGTCTTCAAATGGGTAGAAGGTAGCTGCAGAAAGGGAGTAATCTGCTTTCTGTGTCTGCTGGGGATTGGACTCAAATTGCAGTGAGAGAGATTTAATTTACGTACAAGGGAAAACCTTCTGACTGTGGGGATAGTCAGGACAAGAGGTAATGGGCACAAACTTGAGTATAGGAAGTTCCACTTCAACACGAGGAGGAACTTCTTTCCTTTGAGGGTGGCAGAGCACTGGCACAAGCTGCCCAGAGAGGTGGTGGAGTCTCCATCTCTGGAGACATTCAAAACCCGCCTGGACGCGTTCCTGTGCAACCTGCTCTAAGGCGACCCTGCTCTGGCAGGGGGGCTGGACTAGATGATCTCCAGAGGTCCCTTCTAACCCTATGATTCTGTGATTCTGTGATAGTCAAGCACCGAGAGCCTAGCCTCCATCAGCAAATGTTTTCTTGAACAGGCTGGCGATGGTTTAGATGGCTTTGAGGCAGGTGAATGAGTGAGCTGAGTCTGTCAGGTCTTTTCCCCCTCTCTTGCCTGTAATAAAAGTTGGGGATGCTTCATCCATGGAAGTGTTCATGGCCAGGCTGGATGGGGCTTTAAGCAACCTGGTCTAGTAGAAGGTGTCCCTGCCCATGGCAGGGGATTGGAACTAGATGATCTTTAAGGTGCCTTCCAACTCTAACCATTCTATGATTCTATGATTTTATGATTCTGATTCTGTAAACTAGATCATCTTTGTGTCTGCTTCTTACTGTGTCAAAGAGGGAAATGTGGCAGAGGTGTGGCACATTGCTGGGAGGTGGAGGTATGGAATGGAGGCAGATGGAGAAGCCCTGGAGGGTTAGGGCACATAGTTGGAAAAATCACAAAGTTTTTCAACAATTGGAGCCACCACCTTACCTGGGTTCTGTATCAAGCCATAGCTGTTGATACACTGTTAGTTTATATGTGTCATCTGGACCACCACATCACCTGGGAGGGCTTAGCTGTGGAGCACAACTTCAAGCTGCGCGGTGCTGAAGGAGCCACAAAGCCACCCCGACCCAAAATAAGTGAAATGCAGCTGAAACTTCCAGCTGAAATACAAGGATGCTTGGATACAGGCGGGTGTGGGGGCACATGTAAACAGCACGAGGGCATTAGTCATCGCGATCCGCAGTAAGTTGTGGCACATCTGCTGTTGTCAGGATTGTTTTGTAGGCATTGCACCAAGCAGGCTTTTACAGAGGAGGTTTGAAGCAAAAGCACTGGGTAGCTTTCTAGGTGTTTTTTGGGGAGCTTCTCCCAAGGCAGAGCATGGCGTGGGAGACATCACAAAGGTGCTCAATTGAAAATGGTAACAAGTGGGTGATGGAGGCTGGGTTTCATGGGCTCATGAGGGGTGGGAGTCAGCGCATTAGTGCTAAATGAGATTATCTATCTTCCTTTTCAAGGCACTTCAAGGACTAATCACTTTGTGTTTAAAGAGTCAGTCGAATAGTTGAGCATTGCCTGTTTTATATCATTCTGCACCCATCTCCATAGTACTTTGGTGTAGAAAAGCCCTTCTTAGGTAATATTGGCAAGCTGCTTCACCGCTGAGCCCTGTTGTACCCTACCTAAAGGCTAAGGTTGCCCTTGAATTACCATGAAGAGAGACATGGAAATTAAGTCATTCTTATTTTTTTTTACAACAAATGTCTACTTATTTAAAACAAAATTGAATCAGTTTCTGAAAGTTTTGTGTCCTTCATACTTTTGCTATCTATCAATAGCTGAGTGGACAAATCTAGTGGCAAGATTTTGGCAGCAATGGTACTTCTGAGGCAAAAATGGGCAGTATGTATGGAAAACAAATGTCAGACACGTGATTATGAATATTTGAGCTTGAAAATTCCCCCTAAATGTTAGGACTGTCTTATCAGGAAACAGGGATTATGCTGTGTGTGATAAAATCAGTCAAAACTAAGTCTGCAGCTTGAGTGCTCACTAGCTACCTGTCCTGCTAACCAAAAGGATATACAGAATATATACAATAAATCTGTGAAAGCAAAAGGACTCTTTTCCCACAAGCAAGACAAAGCTTTCATTTTTCATGACAAATTGTTCTTTTTGCTCTTTTAAATATGGCAATCATGTCAGCCATTCCCCAGATGGGGAATATCCTACTACCAGGGCGAGTTTTGATCTTGTTTATATCAACTCGGTACAGTTGTAAATCCAGGGACTGTTACAGTTTTCCTTCTCAATCTCTCAACTGTGAATGAGATGGGCATCAGTGCCAGAAGCTCATTCCTTCAGTGCCGCTTTGAGATTACTGTTCCACGTAGAGTGGATTAGCACCACTGACTCCCCAGTAACCAGCTGTGTATTGCACTGGGTGAGTGGAAACACGCTGGATCCCACGGGCTTTTCAGATTGTAGTGGGAATAAAGCTGTCATTATGATTCTATAACAGCTTAGCGATCGTCTGCTAAATGACTGAAATCCCATCGTCTCCTTTTCAGAAGCGAGATCTAGCCAGTGAGCCCCTGAAAGCCTCTGAGGACTGATAATGAGCTGGAGAAATCTTTTACTTCAAGGTTGTTGGTTCAATCCGAGTTTGGGTCAGGAGCCACTGCCAGTGCAGGGATCTTCAGTGGTTGAACAGTGAGAGGTGGGAGGCTCTGCCTGGGTCCTACAGAAGAGGAATCACATCAGCAAAGGGACTGAATGAAGGCAGGGTTTAAGAGGTGTTTTAGGATTGGCTTGTGCAGTCTTTGCACAAGTGTTCATGGCTTGTGCTTTGGATGAAGCTTTTTCTCAAGTACTGGTCTTCAACAGGCAAGGATATTAGAAGGAGAAAGGGAAGACAGGTGTTTGTTATCCATTGTGGTAGGCAGCAGGGTGGTATGAGCATCTTTGACAGAAGTCCTCCTCCAGACACCGTGGCCACAGGTGTTCCCCCACTCCTCAGTCGGGTCTCTCCAAAGGGCAGGATGCGTGGGGATGGGGTATGCAAGCGTTGCCCATGCTGTGGGGAGAGCTGCCGGTCTGGCATCACTCATCAGCATGACATTGATACAGTAAAACAAACAGCGGGCTGTTTTGGAATAATTTGGTGAAATGCTGTTGCCTGGCATGGAACCAAAACACTGCTTAAATCAGGATAAACACAGTCTGGATTCCACCCTCATTTTCCATTCCCAGTCTGCCATGGAGTTATTTTATTTTAACTGTGTGTAAATCGTACCGCATTTCCCTGCAAGGTGCTCAGCACTGCTGCTGGGAAGTTACTAGAGATGAGGGCACACTTGTGAAACCAGGGCAAGACGGGTAATGCAAATACCAGCTTGCAAATCAATTATGGACTTTGAATTGATTGTCCTTTGCATAGTACAGGGAAGGAAAAATCCCAAGCAGAAAGGATCAGTAAAGAAGGCTCACTTTTTAATGTAGTTAGAGCATATGTACATACCATAAAATAATGCTAGTAATAATAATAATAATAATAATGATTAATCCCATAGCAAAGGTTCTATCACTGTCCTGTAATTGTCCCTACTGTTTAATTGTTATAATGCTCCCTGGATGTGTCTTGGTTTGTGCCAACTAACAATGTCCAGATGTAGACATGGGGGTGGCATGGTACATGAATGTTCCACTAGGCAGTATGGACAAGACCCCTCTGTTCTGAGTGGTGAGTTTGTGTGAATGTTATCTATGCCATATCACTTCATCTCCGGGCAATGGAGTGGGTCCTGTGCCATTTTATTTTCTAGGACTGACAGATAGAGTTGTGCTGGTTACCGCAGCGATGTGCTGGCATAGTACACTCTGACAGTGGTACTGCACAATCTGATTAAAGTTCACTTCTGCCTCTATTGTCTCAGAGGGAAAGAGTGCGTACCCATAGAGGAATAAGCCCTTTTGATTATTACCAGCTTTATTGTGGAAAACAGTTCTATTTTCTCTTCGACATGCTTTAAAGGGAAAGTCTGGAACAGGGTGAGTCTTACCATATGCACGGAAAGCAAACCAGACACTCCATCTGGCCAGCTCACAAACAGTTAAGCAAAAAAATCTCTCTCCTCTCTCTCCTCAGTACCTCCCCATGTTAATATTGCACAGCAGAGAATGAGATGCTGGTGCTTGATTGTCCTAACATAGCCCTAGGAACCCCCTAAGGCATTTACACATATCAGAAATCTAAGCTGAATTAAGCTTTGGAAGAGAGATGGAGAGCAGTATTATTCTCTTCCATTTCCAGAGGGTCAAAATAGGCCCCTGAGAAGTTACGGCCAGTGTTTGCAATCTAAAGCAGATTGGTTGAGAGGACTTTGAAAAGATTGGCTTAAATGATGGAGCCACGCATACACAGTTGACCTGCTGGCAAGATCAAGGGAATAGACCCCTGCGCTCCTCGCTTGTGGACTCCTAGCTGGTTCCCAAACCACAGGTCACAGAGGAACGCAAAGTGGCTCGTGGCTACTCATCAGAGCCCCAGTTAAACAGTGATTTCGGTAGCTTGGCCAAGCGAAGTGGAAAGGGGAGGGAAGGGAATAAAGCATCATGTATTTTAAATAATGGTAGTGAATAAGTTTGGGAACAGCTGGTTAAGCAGGAAGAGTGTCATCCTTAGAGTTAATATGAGCCTGATCCAGCCGTCCTTGATATCAGGACTGGAAATTGAGGTATTGAGAGTGCAGTTTGGTAGTTCAAAGAGTGGCAGCAAGCTGACCATGGCGTTGACGACTGGCAGGTAGATAATGTGTGCTGTTAACTCCTGTAATTCTCCGCCAGCCTGAAGGAAATTATCCTGACAGTTCCTATTAACAAGAGGCCATGTGACCATTCCTCTGCCATGAGAGCTTCGTCAAGACTGTTTATTAAACACAGATTGCCATGTTGTATCTTGAGAGTAGACTCAATACCGAGTGAAGAGTTAGCAATCGTTAATAAATAGTAGCACGTTAAGATGTCTCTCTGGGTAATTTTTGTGTACTGTAATTACATGGAATTGCCTGTTAGACTGGCCAAATTACATAAAAGGGGGCCTCAGCTCCACAAATGCGTTCCCGATAATGAGTGACTATTAGCTTTGACATGAGAAGCCTGTAGTTATGATATGAAGGAAGCAAAAAGAGGTAGTAATTCTCTGGATCTGTTTTGCAATGAGATGGGCTGAGCTGTGGAGGATGTCAGGTCGTTCCAGAAAGAAGTTGTAAGAACATTATTTATTAAAGATGCCACTAAATGATCTTCATGCAGGGATCTCAAAGCCCTCAGAGATTAGAAGACGGAGAAGAGAAGTCTCTGGGGAGACCTTATTGTGGCCTTTCAGTGTATAAAGTGCTATAAGAAACATGGAGAAAGACTTTTTGCCAGGTTTTGTTCAGGGTAGGGTTAATTTTCTTCATAGTAGACAGTATAAGGCTATGTTTTTGATTTGGGATGAAAACAGTGTTGATAATACAGGGATGTTTTCATTTTTACTGGGTTGTGCTTATACAAAGTCAACGCCTTTTCTGCTTCTCACGCCACCCCACCAGCTAGTGGGCTGGGAGTGCACAAAAAGTTGGGAGGGGACACAGCCGGGACAGCTGACCCCAGCTGACCAAAGGGATATTACAGACCATATGTTGTCATGATCAGCAATAAAACTGGGGAGTGAAGGTTGTCGGGGATTGCTGTTGCTCAGGGACCGGCTGGGCATCGGTTGGTTGGTGGTGAGCAATTGTTTTCTTTTGTATCACTTGCTTTTCTTCGGTTTTGTTTCTTTCCCTTCTCTCTTTATTAGTTTCCCCCCTTGGGTTTTTTTTTTTTTTTGGAATTATTGAACTGCCTTTATCTCAACCTTTGAGTTTTTTCACTTTTACACTTCTGTTTCTCCCCCCATTCTGCCAGCAGCTGTGTGGTGCTTTGCTGCCCAGTGGGGTTAAACCATGACAGCAGGACCTGTAGTGATGGACACTGGAACAGGTTGCCCAGAGAAGCTATGGATGCCCCATCCCTGGAGGTGTTCAAATTCAGGTTGAACAGGATTTTGAGCAACCTGATCTACTAGAAGGTGTCCCTGCCCATGGCATGAGGGGTTGGACTAGATGATCTTTGAAGATCCCTTCCAACCCAAACCATTCTATGATTGTATGAAAAAATGGGTTTGTGCCTCCTCACTGATCCTCTGCTTTGAGTTGAGTGAACCCTGTAGTCTCTCTGATAGTGCTGACCAATAGAAAAAGCTGCTTTCAGCTGTGGCCCAACCCTGCCTTCCTTAAATCCCTGCTACTGCCCATATTTTGAGGTCCACCAAAAAAAGCTTGTGTCCTGCTCATCATCTCTCCATGTCTTGCAATTAGTGCAAAAAATATATCTTCTGGGAGGTGAAAACTGAGCCTTCCCGTGAGAAGCTGCATCGTGAAGGCTACACCTTTGTCAGACGAGTTGTATCAAGAGCCTGGTTCTCACCGCAGTGAAGGTATCATAGCATCATTCGTGATCAAAGTCCCTAAAAGATACTGTATATTGCTGCCGATTGCTGCCCTCTGGGGTGGCTGCTCTCCTTTTGTCCAGTAGTTCTATTGGGGTAGAGTACATGGCTGGTGCTTTACCATACCACTGCAGTATGTAGAGCCTAACCAAAAGGGAATTAAAAAAAAAATAAATAATTCAGGATTTTTTTGTCAGATGACAAGAGCATGTTCACCTCTTCAGTCTTCAGCCCTTCTCAGTTGTTTTCTTACAGCACTGACATACACCCCTTTGTTTAGAAAGCTGTTCACTTTTGTGAGTACTGCTAAAGGCATTATTTTCCAGCAATTTTTACAACCAGCTCTCTGCTGTGACAAGACTTGTCCAACCAGCGACAAAATCAATACAATGCGGCTTAAAAAACTTCTCAAGAATTGTGAAAAGCCTTTAGGCCAGTGGCACAGTAAAATGGTTCCTGAACAATTCTTGGAGTAAATCACACCCACCCAGTCTAGTCCTTTGTCAGAAAAGTGGAGTCTCATTGCTTTGAGATGATGACCTGCGAGGACTTCCTTGATCTTGCAAAGACAAACGTAAGGGGCAATCTAATCACAATCTACAGGTACCAGAGCGGCAATTAGAAAAACTAGAAAATCAAAACCCTCTCACTCGTGCCTGATGATTTAGCAAGGGGAAAAGCCACAAACTGTAGCTTGGGAGGTTCATGTGCAACCTTAGGAAAAACCCTATCACCAGGAGAGTTGTGTGGCCCTGGAATGGTCACCAGAGGGGTAGCAGCTCTCCATCTTTAAGAATTTCCAAGACTCATCTAGACAAAACCATGGCCAACCTCACCTGATAGTCCTGCTCCAAGCAGTAAACTGGATTAGAAAGCTCTAAATGTCCCTTGCAACCAATGCTTCTGTAATTCTCTGACTTCATGAGTCTTTAATTTCACACATGCAGGAAGTCAGGCTCAAGGTAACCATTCTGAACAGCAAACACATTTCTAAAAACAGACAAAGCCCAGCACTCCCAATTCCAAACTCCTATCTCTGTGTTTAATTTGGGAACAAAATCAATGGTTTAATTTTTTGATGGGTTTATTAGTATGATGTTGTACCTATAAAGACTTCGTTTGGCCTTTCTCAATATCAAGCATGGAAAAAGCTGAAAGAACAGCTTGCTTGTAAGGTCTCAGGCAAACTGCATGGCATTAAGAAATACCATTTTTGACTGTGTTCTAATTGGAGCCTGTTTGACCCTGGAGCCAGAACAGGGTAATGGAACAAGCACGACTTGAATGAAGTCGCTTTTCATAGTGTTGTGCAGAAAGCAAAAGAAGAAAAGAGAAATGTAGAGAATGTAAAGGGGGGAGAGCCATAGAGATGCATTAAGAGCAAGAAGAAAAGGCAGAATATGTCATGTAAAATGGCCAAAGGAAGAGAAGAAAGAAGACAAAGAGAGAAAAATATGAGGGAGAAAGAATAAAAGGAAATAGAAGAGAAGAAGAAGGAAGCAAAGTGAAATTGTAAAGAAAAGGAGGAGTGTCCTGCCAGGCAGAGCGATGAGGTGGTAGGACAGCAAGCAGCCCCAGGCAGTGGCACTAGTTATTTCCATCCCAGCTGATGTCATTGATTGCTTTCCTCGTCCCTTGTCAAGCTTGGTGACAGAATTGCAGGACTTGCAACTTGTAACAGCCTGCTCTGTTCCTGCTTGGCCCAGGCAAAAATTTCTGTCCAGCTCCAACTGGGCATGGATTCATTTGTGTTTCAGGGTGCTTCTGGATGGCACCCGTCAGCAGACACAGGGAGGTGGTGAGGGGCACAGGAGAGTCTGGGACACCTGGGACCATCTCCAGTCCAAGCAGTTGGAGGCCCTGTTCCTGGCCTGTCTTTTACAGACAACCAGTTTGCTCCTCAGCTGTGGTGCTGGGAAACTCCCCTAGGACTGCCTTCTCTCTTACCTGGAGAATGCCTTGCTGTTTTTTCTGTTGGTAACATTATTACTTTTTAAACCAACCTTGCTTTTCCCCCTCGTTCTCCTCCAAGGAAATTTCACTTGCAAGGCTGGGATCCTACAGCATCCGACCACCTTCTGTCAGGGGGTTTAATTAGTCAGAAGAAATAAAAAAAACGATGCTTCATTTGCCAAAGGGACGAAGTGGGGGTGGAGGAAAGGAAGATGAGGAGGACAGAGAAACCTTAATAATGAAGAAAGCAAGCAGGATCCTAAGCTACATGGGCCTAAGCCTTTAGGATTTATTATTCCCAAAGGAGAGAGCTCCTGTTCTTATTGAAGCCAGTATTTTTTATGGTTATCCATCCTCGTGATGCCAACAAAAATCCCATCAGGGCTGGACCAACCATCCCTTCTCTGTAGGGAGAAGGAATGAGCTTCATAGCATCTCTTCAGCACAAGTCCTTCCAGTGGCCATGGGTTTTGTGAAGGTTTGGCTGAAGGGTAAAGAAGGAGGTGCAGATCAGGGTCTTTTCTGTGGGAAGGGCTGAAGATAGACACCAACTATTACCCACAAGTCTGGCTTCCACTTGGCCGGTCATCATTTTTGTAATGCCTGTCCAATGAGCAACTATCTGACCTAGGAATGGTCCAGTACATGTAATCTCTAACTCAGCTGATGGAGGATCTAGGAGAGCGTTATGGGTGATGTGGGAAAAGGGATAAGGAAGAGGGTAAAGGATCCTGAGATTGTTGGGGGTGGAGGGATGTCAGAAAGGATGTGGAAGGGAGGGGACTTAGGGTAACTGTATTGGAGATATAGGGAGGTAGTCTGCTCATCTCTTAAAATCCAAACTCCATTTCTTCAGTTGCTCTCGGACAGTTTAGGAATGATTGATATGTCGGGCTTTTTTTGCTTTAATGGAGCTCCTCCCCCACTTTTATCCAGTTACCCATGAAAAGTCAGTGAAATGAGACCTACTTAAATCAAATGTCACAATCGATGCTCATCCCAGGCCACCATTTGTGTGATGTGAACTCATATTGCCGTAAGGGGGGAGCAAGGAGAGAAAAAGGGTTGGGAGTGAACTTGAAGCAAGGGAGCAAAGAGCAATTAATGTCTGAGGAGCTTGTGCTTTGCAGTGCATTTATCACGACCATGCATCTCGTGGGGCAGGGCTGTTGCCCACCTGGGTTCTGCAGGGAGAGAAACAAACCACAGGTGGCAAAGGAAGAAGCTGTGTCTTCATACTGGAGATTGCATCTCTCTGTCCCATACCCTACCCCAGTGCCTGATTAAATCAGAGGCTTCTGATCCCAGAAGAAAGTCCCTTCCACATTTCAATTTGTAAGAGGCAGGGTACGATATTTCAGCGCTCAGGGTGCCTGGAAGATGTCCAATTTCAATTTTGTTTGATGGAAGGTGAATCAAAATGCTGATATTTTCATTGAAATTTCTTTCTGTTTACCTAGTTCCCAAAAAACTGCTTGTAACCTTCCACAAATATTTGGCAGGAGTAAATTCTCAGGGTGGGAATACACTCACATCACTTTATTTTAAAAATCACGTGATTCAGGTCTCCGTAGAAGTTTAGAGGAAGAATCCACATGTGAAACATTTCCTGTGAGCATTTTAGGAACTTCTAGGTGGTGGGAGATGCAGGACCTTGCTGGATGGATTGGTGAGGGTAAGCGCCATGTTATTCCATGCAGTTTCTGCACAATTGCTGCTGGTTTAAAGGACTAAGATATTGCCAGAAATCCAGTTCCATAATTTCAGCAAGTTAAATTAGGATTGGCATCCAAACGTATCTGTGGTGTAGTTTTGGAGAGTCCTAAGCCTCCTGTCTCACAGAGCAAACTCAAGGAAGCTATACAGGCATGTTGGGGTAGTGACACGTCAGAGCTAATATTGGTCTGTAGGGAGGCGACATTACAGAGAGGCAGCACCACACTGCAGTGCAGTTTGGCTTACAGTCTCTAGCTGGTCTGCATCCAGTAAAGATCCCTCAATCAGCCTGTACTCCTTTGGGTATATATGCCAGTTGGGCATTCAAGCTTTTGAATGTGTCACTAAATTTTGTCTCAGATCCCTTAAGCTTTTGTGCCAGCCTTCCCAATAGCTCCTGTGGGGTTCACTGCAGCAGTATGGTGAAAGTTTTTTTTCCTCATTAATTCCCCCCAATGAGATTCAAAATGTGACAGGTGCCCTTGGTCAAAATATGCAAGTAAGGAAGACCTTCCCAGGCCCTTCAGACTGCAGGAACAATTCAGCTCAGATCCCAGTATATTGGGGTTGTTTGTCTCTTCTTCGTGGAGGGCTCTGTGGAGTAAACCTGCACTGACTGTTGGCCTTGAGCCAATGGACACATGCTTGCTTTGCCCATGTGTTGAGCTGGCCAGACTCCATATAAGCACAGCACCGAGCTTTGCCTAATATATTTAGCTTTGCAGAAGGCTCAGTAGCCTGGAACAAAGCTGCAGTAGCCTCAGATTCGTGGTGTCCCACTGATTGGAGTTTCAAGTTGAGCAGCCTCATGTCTGCCAACAAAACGGTGTAGACAAGTCCTTAGAGGACTGCCTGTTCCATTCCCAAATTCATGCCTAACTGCATTTTTTTTTCCTATGCTAAGCCCTTGCTATGTCAGAAACCATCTCATCTCCATGTCTGTAGAGATAGGTGTTGGTATACTGTGCCAATCTAATGACAACCTTGACTGTGCTCCCACAACTCTGCATGCTGCCTGATCGCTCTAAATAGAGGGTTCTCGTGTGTCTGCTGCATGGTGGGTCTCTGCTTCTCTGCCTTCACACCAGCAGAGATCGCTGATGTGGAAGTGAGAAACATGCTGGAAAAAAAACCTGCAGCAGAGAAAACCAAGTGGGATCCAGATCCTCACTCTGAGCTGAGAAGAAGGGGAGTCCAGTGATATTAGGCTGGCAGATGTTGGACAGTTACACAGTTAGTCCCAGTGATGCAGAGAACAAGATTAGGAGAGGTTATAGCATGTGTATTTGGTTTTGGTGTTGCAAGAGCTGATGATCAGCAAATCTTTTGTGTTCAAACAGGAAAGGAGAACTATTCCACACCAGCGTTTCCAGTAAGCAACCCCTGTTTAGGAAGGAATACCTTCTGTAGTATCATAGAATCACAGAATGTGTTGGGTTGGAAGAGACCTTTAAAGGTCATCTAGTCCAACCCCTCGTCTTAGTAGTGTAAGAGAGTGAAGTGATGGATGGTAAGACTGGATGCTGGGTCCCTGAGGAGGGTATATATCTTCTTTTTTCTTTGCTTGCTTCATCTCCTACTTTTCCAGATGGTTGTTTGTAGCTGGTGAAAGATTTTCACCTTCTTTTCATCCTCCTACCTTCATCACCGCCATTCCCAGAAGAGCTTGTTTGTAATTTTTCTAGTGTAGGCACTGACTCCTGCTATTGCCTCGTTAATTATGTTCAGAGTTTCACACTGGATGTGAAGGGCCTGATCCTCCTCTTGCAACCCATGCCCTTTACACACCTGCCTCTCTATGGATATAAGAGTTGTTACCCAGACTTAACACTGGTGTGTGTGGGAGCAGAATCAGGCCCAAAAAAGTCTGGGTCAACCAGAAACAGATCCTGGTCTTCTTTTCTCTTTATTTACACGTGCAGTGTGATGTGAAGGTCAGGTGAGTTGACACACAGGCAATTAGGAGGAAAGTTCTTGCCATGAAATTGAGCTCGTAGTGTTTGCTGACCATCTTCTTTTTTTTTTTTTTTTTTTTTTTTTTTTTTAATGTCTTACTTTCTCTCTTTCAGAACATGGAAAAGGTGCTGGTCCCTTCTGTCACATTAATTGTAGGCTGTGGAGTATCTTCGCTGACACTTTTGCTGTTGATTATCATTTATGTCTCTGTTTGGAGGTATGGCTTTCATTCTCTTCTCTTCTTGTTGGGGAAAGTAACTGTCTTTTGATCTACATGGATCCTGGAGGTTTTGCTCTCCTGTTTTGGGTGTCTGGTGTTTGAGGAAGAACCGTTTTGTAATGAGTGGGTCCTGCAAAAAGTCATCACTGTGGCTTAGTTGGCATTATTCTTTCCTTTTAGTGCCAGAGAAATTAGTACAGTGAAATTAGTGCCATGACCCCATGTAGTCGCATTGTTCTATTTTCAAAAGCCGCGTGCTGTTTTAGATGCCTTTGTATACCCCAGGAAACCTTGTTTTCGGAGAGGTGGACGCGCACCGCCTCCTGGCAGGCACATTGCTTCTAGGTATTCCCGATTGGGTCTTTGATAACATCAAATCATCCGTGACCTGTTATGAAAACATCTGGCCTGAAGAACTGGCCGCACTTTTCAGGAGCTTAAGGATGATAAACCACATGGTCTAAATAACTCTCCAACCTCTTAGCTACATTTTGCCTTTAGCTTTAGACGCTTATGGGATTTCTCAGTACATCCCATTGCAGACAGCTCCTGTACACCTGTAAGCAGGTCAGATGTAACCTTAAATTGTATCATTTATAGAGACTGAAGGGATTTCATAGCAAAGTTTTATTGAACTAAAGCTCACATTGGCCCATGCTCCTGTGAGATACATTTTGGTGGATAGTATAAGCTGAAGGACCCAAGGTGTGCATGGGATTCTCCCCCTATATTGCATTGAACAAGGTATGACTTTATACTGCAAGACCCATGTCTTTCCTAAACCCATGGCAAACATGCTGAAAGCTTCATAACTCGAAGCTAAAAACCACCAAAGAAAATCAAAACCAGGTGAATGACTGTGAAATGGAAATGGAGTGGCTACCGAGAATATACTGTCTGGAAATTATTGGTGACCCTCTGGGGAGAAGGGATCAGTCTGAGGCTCTTATTTTGTCAAGCGATTCTTCTTAGTAGGGAGAAAAGTGTAAATTCAATTCAGAGTTGTGAATTGAGATAACTTTCTCTATGCTTTGATAGAGGAAAGAAACAAGAGAGTAAATATGAGCAAAAATGCATCTTTTTTTTTTGTTGATACTGTGACAGTGCATAGTGGCTAGTTAATTATGGCAAGTGCTCTGAGCTGAAGACTGATCATAATAACATTTATCTAGAACTCAGGTTTTTCCGTGCCTGGGGTATCATTGGATCTGCTCAAGTCCTTGTCCTCTCCTGCTTTTCCTCAGGCTGGGCAGCACTGGGCAGCGCTGGTAGGTGACTTACTGGTGTCACTGGTGTCAGGATCAAGTGGAAAGTTAGGATAGTGGAGTAAAGAGCAAGTGTTCGAGCCTCACCCTCTCTTTCCTACCAGAAACAAGTTCAGGATCTGAAACCCAAGTTCAGACATGAGGTTGAATCAGTTTGGAGCATGCCAGAGTCATTTGGAATAACATGATGTATTTTCTTCCAGGAGTGTGACCCTCAATATTTACTGTTATTGAGGACAGTAAAGTTAATTGCCTGCCCTGTTTAAAATATGCTCTTTTTAATTTCTCATTCCAGCCTTTGCTTTTATGCCTATGCCCAAAACGATCAGCATGAATGGGGGGACATGTTTATGGGAGGCTTGAATGGGCATTTCTGAGCTAGCCAAGGATGGACATCCATTTCCAAGTGATCCTGAGACCAGATATATCTTGATTAAAGGGCTCTCTATCCTAAGTCTCTTTGTGTAAATATTTGTAAAGCATGATCAAGTGATCTCTAGAATTTCTCTTTGGTGCGCTGAGTTTGTTTCATTTCTTCTCTGTAGATCATGTTTTCATGTTTTCTAAACTTCACAGCATTCCCGTGGCTGAGCCCTGAGCACTCTGTGTGTCCTTTTTATTTTAGGCATAGCTGCTGGACATGAATGTGCTGTCCTATTAATGGTCTCGGGCACATCATATTCAAGTCAACATTATCTCCTGGTTCCCACTTTGTTTTGTCCTAGATGTTATATAGTCTGATAGACAACAGCTGGAGGAATGCTCAGAAGTGGGATCAGCAGTATTATTCCAGCTGTTGTTGCTAAAATACAGCAGCCATATCAAAGTGGTTCTTTTTCACCATGCAAAATAGAAAATCTTCGTGCCTTAGCTGCCTGGTCTTCACTGAAGAGCACCCACCAGAGCTCAGCTGTTTCAGGGAGCTTTGGCTGGGAAATTTCCCATTCAGACCTCTGGACAAAGGCATCTGGAGCACGGATACATAGGCTCAGCTTGAGTACGAAACACTTCTGATGAATAGGCTCACTGAGGCTGACAATCTGGAAACTTTCCCAGAATTTTGCCCAGCTAAGGTTTGTTTATACACGGGAAGCAGAAAGAAAGGGCGGGAGAGAAAGAGGGAAAGGGACACAGTAAAGAGAAGGGGGCAGAGTAAAAGGGAGGTGATCCCAGCTTTTGGGCTGCATATCAGAGAGGAAATGAGTTTACCCTCCACTTCCCATTCAAAACCCTCAAATAATGGTTGCTGCTTAGTGCCACCTACTCAGCCATTGGCATGAACGGCGTGAGCTTTCTGATGCAACTAATCACTTCAGCCGCAGCCAACTTGGCACAGTCTCATTGAAAACTGGACGCTGCTTCTGTCTGACGGCTGTTGGTGGCCTGTTGGTGGACTCATGCCACTTCCCAGTAAGACAGATGGCTGCAAAAACTCCGCTGCAGATGGTGCATCTCTGGACTTATTAGCAGCCTCGACAGAGAGGTCAGTGACACAGTGGGCCATAGAAGTAGAGTGACCTTGTTACATCTCAGCAGTGGCTGTCCTGGGTCACAGCTGGAGACACGATCTGTGTGTGGGCCACGTGCTCCACCACCCATGTGGAAAAAGAGGGGGAATCGAAAAAAAAAGCTCTTCCCTCTTGAAATATGACATGAAAATAAAAACCTGGGGAGAAAAGGAACTATTCAAGGGTCAGAACAGGTGAAATGACTTAGTACTGTGTTTCTCTCAGCTTTGGTTTGTATCACTCTTTTTAAGCAGCAATTTGACATGGTGGCGTTTCAGGAGTGCCCCAATGTGTTTTCCATCCCCAAACTCATTGCGGTTCAACAGCCTCTGGAGTCAGTGACCTTTCCATAGCATGGAGATCAATGCTTGCTATCGAACAGCTCTCCCACCAGCCCATCAGCATGTGGGGCACGGCAGACCTTTTTCACTGGCGGCAACTGGGTGAATGCTGTATCGCTGAAAGATATCAGTGTGAGCTTTTCTCACTCCCTGCCCATTGAAGCCTGAAGATTGATTTAGTGGTTGTCAATGAGCTCTCAAGGGGCTTTTAACACTTGCTTTAAACTCAGGAGCTCTGCCTTTGCCGGAGATGCTGAGGCACTCAGTGGCCCTGGTGAGAGGTAGCAGGAATGAGTAAGTGATTGCATGGAGAAGGATGTGTGTAAAAGCAGTGAGAAAGCAGGAGTGATTCAGCGTTTGCAGAGAGGAAGGGAGTGTAATGGAGACAGAGAGACAGACTGCAGGGTTTTCCCACTTTCTCCATCTGTCTCCTTTTGCACAGGGCTTCCCCACATCCTGCAGGACCCAGGCCAGAGCAGAAGTTCCCTAAATTTGCAGTGAGAGTTTTCCCCTGTTTTGGTGGCTGAGTAAAACATATTTTGATAAGTAGTCAGAGTCCACGTATCAGCCAAGGGCTAGTGAGATAGCACCCTGAAGTAGCTCTGCCTTTGCTGGAGATCTGTCCTCTGGCAAAAACCATCAAGGCCTGTGTTTTTTCCCTGTTTGCTATGAGTTCCTGACTTCTTTGGCCAGAGGGTCTGGATAGTAGTGATGACTTCTTTCTGTGGTCCGTCTTCTGCTGGAGAAGAGGAAAAGGAAGGGAAAAAACCAAGCAAGGTGGGAGGTCATCTTAGCGTAACAGGGAATTTCTGATTGAGTTGAAAAGCAATGAGCAAACGTTTGGTAACCAGGTCAGGCTACCAAGGAAGACTATGGAAGCATTGCCCAGGAACACAGGACTAAATTAGGAAGGTCAGACCAGCTGGATTTGAAACTGGTAAGGGATGTGAAAGGCATTAAGAAGGGTTTCTGTAGGTATGTCAGTACCAAAGGATTACCCAGGAAAATGTTGGCCTGATGCTGAATGGCACAAGTAGCCTAATGGAGAAGGAAATAGAAAAGGTGAAGGTATTCAGTGCTTTTGTTATAAGGTTCTACTGGCAAGGTTTGCTCCTAGGCACTCAAGTTCCTTTTCCTAGTGGCAGAGTCTGGGGAAGAAAATACTACCCACCACCAAGGAAGAGAGAGCTGAGGAACATTTAAATAAGCCGGACATTTCCATGTCCATGGGACTGAATGGAATACATTGAAGTTGTTGAGGGACCTGGCTGATCTTACAGCGGAGTCACTTTCTATCATCTGGGAAGGTTCCTGATGTCTGGAAGAATGCAAATGTTACACCTATCTTTAAAAAGGGCAAGAAGGAGGATCTAGAGAACTACTAGCTGGTCAGCCTACTCTCAGCCCCAGGGAAGATTAAGGATCAAGTAGTTATAAAGGTTATTTTCAGGCAAAATTATAGACAAGGAAGCAATTGGGAATAGATAGTGCAGACTTATTGAGGGCAGATTTGTCCTGGCTGATATGTTTTTCTTTTGAGATGGGATGACTGGTTACATGGGCAGCGAAGTGGGTTTTGTATATTTTGACCTTACCAAGTCCTTTAACGCAGTCTCCCGTAGCATCTTTGTATCCAGACCAGGGAACTGTGGACTGGATTGGTGGTTTCTAAGGTGGGCTAGTAGCTGGGTGGAGTTCGTGCACACTTAAAAGGTAATGGTCAAAGGTTTGAAGCCTAGCCAGCAGCTGGTTAGTAGTTGTATCTGTCAGGGGTTGACACTAGGGCCAATATTGTTTAATATCTTCTTTAACAACCTGGACGATGGTGCAGAATGTACCTTCAACAGGTTTGTAGATGACAACAAATTGGGAGGAGTGACTGATATGCTGGAGAGCAGCATTGCCATTCAGAAAGACCTCAGCAAACTGGAGATATGGGCTTGCGAATGGTACAAGAAAGAAAAATGCACAGTCCTGCACCTGGGACAGAATAACTATGTGGAGTAGGATGGGCTGGGGACTGACTGGCTTGGTAATGCCTCTACAGGGAAGGCCCTACAGGCAACGATTTGGACATGAATCAGCAGTGCACCCATGCAGCAATGAAGGCCAACTTTATATTGGGCTATATAGACAAGAATATAGCCAACAAGTCAAGGGAATTGATTAGTCCCCTCTGCTTGACACTCTTGAGGCCATATCTGGAAAAGTGTGCCCAATATTGGACTCAACCAATACAAGAGATGTCAGCACATTGGAGCAAGTCTAATGGATACTTAGGGAGCTGGAGAACATGATGTAAAAGGAGGCAAAGGGAACAAGCCTTGGTTAGCTTAGAGAAGAGGAAGCTATTAAGGAGGAGTCACGGAGAAGTCAAACATCTTGCATAGGTATAGCGGGAAAGGTCTAGAGGCACCACCTGCAGCAGGAAAAAATCCAGCTGGATATAAAGAAAAATAATCCCTCACCATGAGAGCAGTTAATCACTGTAACAGGTCATCTAAGAGAGGTGGTGGCATTTCTGTTCCTCATGATTTTCAAAACTTGATTGGACAAGACCCTGAGAAACCTGATCTGACTTTGAAATTAGCCCTTTTTCGGGCAGAGGATTGGACTGGGAACTAATGAGGTTTTTCTCTAACCTAAGTTATTCTGATTCAGTGATTCTACATGTTGCCAACCCACATCTTGTTCTTTGAATGTTCAAGCATCTGGTGAACAGGATGGACTCTCGGTGCCTGAAGGGAAGCATGGAGAAAGGAGAGGCTTGTTTAAGAGGGGAAAAAGTCTGAGGACAGCTGAATTTTCTTCCCTTACATTCACATGCGGACTATACTTATGGTCAACTCATTGCTTATCTTTTTTAACCAGAGGAGACTTTCAAAGTGCACACTAATACCAGTTGGATTATAATGTTGTTACACAGACTTATCACATCCCATTCCCACCAGGGGAGAGGCTAAATCTCTCTTTCTATTCCCCAGAAGTTGCTGACTAGAGACTTGATGTTTTACTTCATAGAATCATAGAATCATAGAATCATACAAACTTAGACAGATTGATGGCTTGGTAACTTCCAGCCACAAACGGAATAGGATCCAGGTGATACACAGCTTTGTACTGAGCCCAATGAAATGGGAAAATTTGGGATCAAATTGGCTATGAAAGGAAACAAATACTCATTTTGCTGCAGTCAGTCTGGCTTCTAGCTGAGCTAGAAGCCTGAATTTTACAGCCTGTTGTGGGGCTGGGTGAGTTTCAGTGAAAACAACCTATAAACCAGATTTCCAACAGACTCATTATACATTCAGACAACTTTGCATCAGTGAATTTTTTGTATCCAGGAAAGCACATCCTAACATTCAGGTTTGTCTGAAGGTGAAACTCAGAGGGAAATTAAAATCAAAGTTTTTCAGGCTTCAGTAGGTCTAAAGCACAGATCACACATGCAGGAAACTCGACCTGCCCACTTAGTCAGAAACTTCAAACTCTGCAGGCAAAGCATGACCAACTCAGTCTTGCTAAAATTAGTTAATGAAATTAAATTCCCAACATAAATAGTTGATGTGCTGGAATATAGGAAATAATCCTGCATTAGCCTCCAGGGATGAGCTGGTTGATTAATAGATCTGTTTCTAATTTCTCTAAGCATCAGAGTCTACTCTGGTAGACTCATCTGGTATTCAGGCAGGGCACTTGCTGAAACGCCGAGATTATTCATGTGTATGAGTGTTGTATGGTCAGGTCCTGAGTCAATCATTGAAGACTTGTGCTTTTGCAATTCCTTTTTAATTTTATTAGGTACATAAAAGTGCCTTCAAAGAAATTTTCCTCCGTAGCCAGTGGTTTGAATTAATTGGCGTGCGCATACCTCAGCAGCAAGTTGGTGCTGTGCTGCATGTTGCAAATCAGAAATGATGAATCGCCTGCTCCTGCAAGGTGCTGAAGGCAACAGCTTCCTAACTTGGATCCCTAATGTCCCAGATCCACAGGTGCAGTTACCTATTTGGCCTAGTTTTGAGAAGTGTTAGACCTCTCTGTCTGGGGAAAAGAAAAAGCAAAAAAAAAAGCCACAAATACTTTTCACTGCAGGATGGGTTGTGAGGTTAGACAAAGGGGAATGCTGAATCATAAACACTTTATTGTGAAGGTGCATGCATTCGTAATCTGCTTTCATCGCCAGCATGCCTGTGGCTCTTCTTATTTGGGAATCTTTCCATGTGTTGCCTGTATGTTTTCTTTTAAGCTCCTTTTCAAGTCCCCTTTCAAGAAAGCAGAGCTGAAGACGACTTGCAGCACTCAGTATTGTTCTAGGAGTGGCTCAGACTAGGGACCAGGCTGGCCCCTAGTTTGTTGACTCACGCTCATAACTCCAGCATTGATGGGGAGGATGGAGAGATCTGTGGGCTGAGCACTATACCCAAGCTCTCCCCCTCCCTTTCCCCTTGTTCTTGTCTGTTTAACGTACAAAATCTGCAGGAAATGGGCAATCTTTTACTGTGGCCTTCTGTAGAGCCTGGCCCGGTGCAACCTGCATCTGACTGATGCGTTTCAGAGGTAACTCAATGCAAGTTGTAACAGGGTGGATCTCCCTTCCCCTCTTTTCTTGCTGCAGGTATATTCGTTCAGAGCGCTCTGTCATTCTTATCAACTTCTGCCTATCTATCATTTCCTCCAACGCGCTCATCCTGATCGGACAGACCCAGACCCGGAATAAGGTAGGAGATTGGTTGGGCTTTGTTTGTTTGTTTGCTTTTCCCTTGATTTAGCATTGAAGTGATCCATTCAGGCAGCGCTTCCTCATTTTTCCTCCATCTGTTAATTAGCGACATGTCAAAGACACAACTAAATGGCAGATTTCAATTTTCTCTCTCGGTCTCTCTTTGATAATTTGTCAGCATCCTCGGGGCTTTGATTAAAACCAATGTGATATTTTTGAGTATCTGCCTAGAGTAGCTGGCACATGGCACAATGAAGAAACATGGTTATTTGCAAGGCTTTAAACATTTTATTTTCCAAAAATTACGAAGAAAGACAGATTGAGAAAAGGCTTTTTTAAAAAAGAAATCCAATGTCTCAGCTTTACATTTATTTCTCCAGCAACTTTTATACTCTGAGCTTAAAGCGCTTGGCAGATGTTAATGAACACAGATGCAAAAAACCACCTTTTTTTGGGATATGAAGCATTGTCAGTGCTGTGCATGGTGCAGAGCCGGGGGCCACAAGGGACTCACTGCAGATCACAGTGCGACTCAAACGGTGAAGGCAAGATGTGAACGTGGATTTCACCCACGTGCACTGCTTGCACATACATGGTTTCCCACGTTACAGACCTGGCTGGAGAGGCGCATGTTGCCTGTATGACTTCTTCTCCAGCAGAAGCACTTTCAGTTTCCCCGTTGGCATCTGGCATAACAATTCACCACTCATCATTAGTATTTTCCTGTTGTACATTTTCCTGTCTCTCCAAGTGCTCCAACCATCCTAACTCTGCTAAGCAGAAGAGTAAGGCAAGAAGCATCCTTCACTATTCCTGCTGCCAAAGTTGCAATCAGAAGTCAAAATTTAGTTTTTAATTAACAGCAACCAGTGACTGGACAGTTTTTTTGAGTATCTACTTTGGCAGCCACAGCATGCTGTCACTTTTGGAAGCATTTCTGCAGAGAAGCCCCAGGGTTTAATGAATTACAGAGACTCATTTCTATGGAGGGCCCTTTGGGGTAGGGCTAGGCTATGTTTTAGGGAAAGCTTTACAGCTGCTTGAGTCATATTTGTGTAGAGAAATGTAGAGATGAGGCAGCCAGCCCTGCTCCTATTAGACAAGTGCCCTTCAGAAACTAACTTCTCAGAGCAGAGCTGTCTTTCATGGTGAACATGGTCTTCTCAAGGCAAGAGGTGGACAAAGGGTGAGTTAAGCTCTCACTTGCCCTGGGTGCATTGTCTGCAACCCCAAGTGTGTGCTGGGAGATTCTTTCCATAGAAAGAAATACTGAGGGATGCTCAACATGGCAAACCATGGCTGGACCTCCTCTTTGGTTATTCTTCTTCACTCCAGGACAAGAGGTGGATGTCTTCACCGTCTCCCACGCCCTTCAGAACGCAATTGTGAGCCCAGGTTCTCCCTCGTGCTTTTTTCTCACTTCACTCTGGGTGTTCACTGTCAGAGTTGTTAGTGGGGATTCAAAGCTCCCGGCTGTGATTGCATGAGGCAGATTAGCTCTTTGCACATACATATGCATGAAACACCATAAATAGAAAGGTTATTCTTGGATTTCCGCTCAACCATCTAGTAAACAGTCTCTGGCAGGGAACAGACAAAGAAAACTATAGAGAGAAGAGACGAAGGAGTGTAAATTAGGAATTTATTCACATTCAATTATTGATAATGGAGTGTCTTAAAACGTTGGTGATTGATTTATAATTGCAGTTACTTAAGGAGAATTTCTATGATATTAGTTTCCCTGGAAATGCCAAATTCTCCCTTGATTTCCATCCATGTAACCTCAAAGGCAAAACTCCATGCCTGGATTTGCTAAGCTTTTTGAAGATGAAAGGCCTGGGAAAAGGCTGAAAAATTACAGTCAGCAACAACATGATACAAAAAAAGTGAATGCTGCATGAACTGGCCATATCTCAAAGGCATGGCTACATGCTGCAAGGAAACAGATTTCTCCTCTTAAAGGAAAACAAGGGCTAATGGCCTTGACAGACTGACAAGCTCTGCTAGATATTTCTGCAGCATCTTGGGACATCATATCTCTGTGCTTAGGCCTTCCTGGATATTTTTTTTTTTCCCTTACAAGGAAGGAAATACCTGCAGCAGAGGTAGCAGAAGAAAATACGTGCCTGCCCATCAGCTGGCCAATTTCACAGCCTGATTTCAGTCGAGGCAGTGCGTTTATGGTGGTCCAGCTGAGATGTGCGTGTATCTGTTGTGCTTCCCTCTTCTCTTCTCCTCCCCTTTCCATCAAAACTATCCGATTGAGTAAAAATACCCACAAAATGTATCTCCCGGGTGCAAAAATTGGAAAGAAAGGTTTTTTTCTCCCCTTTACAAACTTCTGGCAAAGCGGATAGAGCCGTGTTGGTGCAGAACAATATCAAAACAGTAAAATGAATAGTCTCGTATCTGATGTTAGGCAAAAAAAAAGAAGTTCTAAAATAACAGTCTCTTAAAATACATTCCAAAATGCATCCTGTGTTTGTAGCTGGTTTATGTATGTCTGTAAGCTGATGAATAGCAACCACCTTTTTAGCATTCTTTTAAAATGTGAAAATTACTTGAAATTATCATATTGAACTGTGTTATTTGGACTGAACTGTCATCCAGAATCCATTTATAGGCAGAATACCAAGGGGTTTGGTGTCAAATACAAATATGGAACAAAAAGACAGTTCCTGTCTCAAAGAACATGCAGTCTTACTTTTATTCACAACCTCTGATAACGTCGGTTTGTGCCAGTGTACAGACCGAGAGCAACCTGATAAAATTATGATAAAAGACACTCTGTGCGTGAGAGCTCTGTGTTAAAAGATGCTGGTGGATGAAAAAAGAGGAAGGTTCATTGACCGTAAACCCAAAGTCCATGTTTCCTGATATAACTCAAAGCAGAGAAATTCTTCGTTATAAACCTCCTCCTCCCCCTGCCCTGAATGCCTTAAGCCATTTTATTATCGGGAGTCACTTTTAAAGTCTATTTGTTCTCCCATCTCCTTGGGAAGCACCGGAGTTTCTTTCCATCTTTTTCTTCTTGAGTACCTTGATTCACGGTTTCCAGCTCACAGATGGTGGAAATTAAGCACAGCTCTGGCAGAGTTAAACAGAGCGGCACCAATTTGCACCAGTGAAAGATTTGGCCTTGCTGAGTTAAAAACAAAGACGAGCTTGTCAGCTTTCCAGTCCATCTCCCTGGCACTACGGGATTGTTCTTCATAATGCATTTGCTAGTACTTTCCCCAGTTTAATTTTAAATGGCTTAAGCTCCCTGCTTTTCCCTTGAGAGATTTCCCCACAGAGTAGTAGAGCTCACCATTATGAAATTCCTTCTAATGTAGCTTCTTTTTTTTTTTTCTTTCTTTCTTTTTTTTCCCCCGTCTGCTAGTAGTTATATGCTTTTGGACAACTACACACCACTCACGTTTGCAGTCCTTACCAGCCCCTGGCAGCCGTTCACCCAGCTCTCATGGCTTAACTCTTTCGCTCAGTGATCCTTCCCTGGCAGCAATAAATTGCCATCTAAATCACCTTCCTCCGATTTAATTTCTATGGCTTGGCTGCCAACAACATGATGCTTTGCAAACCTTTTGAGCTGAGATTAGTGCATGCCTTACTAACTGCTCCGTCCTTCCTGAAAGGATCGTGGCCATGGTTTTGATCATTTGAAAAATAAATATACCTTGCTAAAGCCAAGAAAACACCAGGATGGGATGTGGGCTCAGACTTCATCAACAGAGTTAAACAGGGGCTTATCTTAGAGCTCATGTTTAAGAGTAGCCGATTTCCATGAAGTACTTAAATTTGAAGGAAATACTTTGGTTCTTTACTACGTCAAAGCTTGTGGAGGAGACTGCCTCCTCCTAAAATGTCTTTTCGTGTCCTGTTCTTCATGACCTTGCCTTCCAGAGCCTGGTTTGGAAGCATCTCCCTGCACCTTCTGCTCTCCTATGCACTGCTCTCTCCGCCTGCTGCTCCTCTCATGTGTCCTCCTTTCCTTCTCTCTCCAGGTGATATGCACGCTGGTGGCGGCTTTCTTGCACTTCTTCTTCCTCTCCTCTTTCTGCTGGGTGCTGACCGAGGCTTGGCAGTCCTACATGGCCGTGACGGGCCGGTTACGGAACCGCATCATCCGCAAGCGCTTCTTGTGTCTCGGATGGGGTGAGGATGCTGGGTTTACGGAGCATCTCTCCTCAGGTGGGGAGGAAGCTCTGTCCCCACTGTGGTTTGATAAGCAGAGAGGGTCCAGGCTACAAGAGGGACTGATGCTCTGCAGAAGGCTTGGCAGAGGGTTCTAGCAACTCTTTCATGGCGGTCAAGAAGTGCTGAAATGGCTAAAACCAGCATGAACAAGGGCCATAAATCATAGAATTTTGGAATCATAGAATGGTTCATATTGGAAGGGACCTTAAAGATCATCTAGTTCCAACCCTCCTGCCATGGACAGGGATACCACCCATTAGACCAGGTTGCTCAAAGCCCCATCCAACCTGGCTTTGAAAGTCCTTTTCAATGTCCTGCCTGCTGCCCAGTGCACCCAAGGGTCACACTAAATAAATGGGCTGAGAGGCGTTGAGTTTTCAAAGGATGTACTGGGGGTGGTTTCTCCCGGGTGTGGGGCTCTTTCTTCCTTTCTCCTGTTCTCTCTCTCGCTACCTCTTTCCATGTGCAACCAGAGTGAAGCAGGCTCTGAAATCCTGTCTCCATGGCAGCAGGGTCTTTCGTAGACAAATAAACTGTGAGACTGGTGCAGATGCTTGTAACTAATTTTTCTCCCTCTGCCTCTTCCGTATGTTTAATTTATTAGCCTTAAATGATGCATTCTGTAGTAGAAAACAAACACAAACCCATAACCTGGGCTTTCAAAGCAATAACAAATGTGCGTTTGAAAGGAGCAACAGAACAAAAAGTTGCTCAAAAGCGAGCAGGCAAAAAAGAGAAAGGGAGAGAGAAAATGTTGTGCGTCTGAGCTGTATTAGTGTCTCGTTTTACTACTGAAGTCGAGCATTTCACCCCAGGCAAGATATTTCTGATGCTTACAAAGCGCCCTGATGTGATTTATTCTGGCACATCAAGAACCGTCCTCGTTCCAGCACCTGCATCCCTTTAAGTTTTCACTGCTAGCTCTTGCTTATGAAAGAAAATGTGGTATTGAAATATAGTGTTTGTGTGTAGCAAGAAGATATCCACATACGTGCAAAGCACAGGCTGCATGAGCCTCTGTGTGTTCATGCGTGTTTGTACACAAACACTCTGGGACTCAAGGAACGTCAGAGATATCAAATGCAAAAGACTAATAGCTTTTCTGGGTAATAAAAACAGATTTTTTTGATTTGTAAAACCTGGGACAGATGGGTGTGTTAGCCAAGGGAATTTTGGACGAGCGACATTCACATTTGTAGTCTGTCCTGATTTAAAAAAAAAACAAACAACAAAACACCCTACATGTGTATAAGCATAATTTGCACTGCTAGGAAAATGTAGTCATCTCTGAGCTAGGACGCACTGGCTAATAAATGATGCATAATAACCATTTGGAATAGGTTAGGACAAGAAATGAAGAACACTCTCGCCTATTAAGGCAGCAAGGGAATTTCTGATATTTAGCATTCTGCTAGACTTCAGCTGTAAAGCTGGGATTAATGGCACTTCTAAGAGGGAAGAGGCTGAAAATATGTTTTAAAGAGCATAATCTGAAATAATTAGCACATTTCACTTTGTCATGGGCTGATTCTCCCCCTTTTCCCCCTTTGCGTATTAGCATTTCGCTAAGCTCTCGTTCTAGATGTCTTTGCCAAGTTCTCAGCCGCTGTCAGCTGTAGCTCATTGAAGCTATAGTGGTTTTCATCGGCAGTGAGGTTTATTCCCTGGTTTTTTGTTCTCCTTTTGGGTATGTGACTTTGTCATTCCAGAAAAGGGTTTTTAGTAATTAGATTTTTTTTTTTTTAATTATTTAGAACAGACAGACAAACTGTTCCCCAGAAACAATTCAGTCATCATATTTAGCCCCAGTAAAGAAGAAATAATTTTATCAGTCTTTTTACAACCATGTCATGGTTTCTACAACTGGATTTTTAATGCTGCCATAGCCCAGGCTCCTAGTGGGTCTTCAGCTGTTCATAACAGTTATGGCTCTTGGTCGTTATTAGCAAACGACTTTTTCTAAGGGGACATGGTGAGCACATGACCTGATTCTCCTCTGGCCTGGCAGTACAAAACTCTTTGAAACAGGTTTCTGATGCATTTATTTGGAATTATGAATGTAAAACTCACTTTCTGCAGAAAGCCCCCAAAACCTTGCCAGCGACTATGTAGCATGAGTGACTGTCTAGAAGGCTGCTACAAGCCACACACTGTATATGGAACAGACCAGTTAGGAATAACTTTCTTTCAAATAATAATAAAAAATAGATTAAAAGGTTTGGGT
>VYZM01019779.1:44949-64298 GCA_013398915.1 Dromas ardeola | reverse complement strand
TTTTTTTTTTTAAATTCAATCTAATCACATCTAACTATGATTAAACCATTAACAGATCTCCCAAGGCAGAGGAGTACAACACCCCTGATTACCGTTCTCTTTAGGTTAGCTACCATGGCATTGCTACCACTTTCAGTAAATGCTGCTTGTACAGCTCCATTTTCAGCACAAGCTGGGGCTCCTACCCAGGCTCGATACGAGCCAGTCCCTGTAAGCTGATGAGTTCACAGCCTGAGTGTGTATTTCTGCATAATTATCACGTCTGAGACAAGTTGCTATTTTTGGCAGAGTCCTAGCCAACTTTCCTCTTTCACAGGGCCTCTTGCATCAAGATATACTCTCGAAAAAGTCCTTTCACATGTGGTTTCTCGGTATGCTTGCCATGGGATGCCATATTCGTGGCATCGCAGTGAACACAGCACCCACGATATATCCAGATGAGGTGTGAAGGAGGCTCAGCAAGAGAAGCAATAGTCAATCAAGAATTAAATAAAAGAGGAAAAAAAAAAAAGAGGGAAAAAAAGAAAAAAAAAAAGAAGAGATCTTTTGAACTCACTGCCTATTGGTTTTGGACTGATCAAACGTGAGCTGTGCTCATAAGGGAAGAGAAACACTTCGCTTTATGATAACGCTCAAATGTTGTCTATTCCAGCCAACTTGGCCTTATACCTCCCCGCTGGCTGTAGACCCTCACTATTAATCAATCTTGCAATGATTTGTATTGCTGAGTGACCACCCTGCCAGCAGGGTTATTGTTTGGATGCTACCTCTGCACATCCCTTCGATCTACAACATCTTCTGTAGCCGCTTCCCATGACCTCTATAGCACACGAATTAGGGTCTTGTCAAGAAGCACTAATGCTAGCTGGCTACTGATCCTGCTAATTCCTAATGGGATTTGCCCATATTTAGCATTGAGATAGCTTAATTCATCATGTCACAAGGAGGAGGACTATAAAAAGCCACATGGAGACATCCGTAGCTGAAGAACTAGACGTTACTAGACGATATCCCAGCATTTCTTTAGGGAAAAGGGAGAGCTGGGCTGGGGCTATTGAACCAGAGAAGCACCCAATCTCCTCCGTAGATCCTTGAGCAGTTTATTGTGGCAGGAATAAGAGGGATCAGAGGGATCAGGTTCAGAGGGACCTGATCTATGGACTAGCACTTGAGGAACCTGTTTGGGATAGGGGGAACTAATTTTCCATTTCCTTTTCTGTCTCATTTGGGGCGAGATTTGAACCTGGGTTGTTCATCATACATTATGTTGAGAGCAAACATAGCCCTTAATCTCCTCCTTGCTAGCTCTTTTGGCTTGGGTTGTGGCTGACTATTCCATCTTCAGGAGACACCTTTATATATTCCTGACCAGACTGTGCACCTAGGAAGAAAATAAATATATTTTACACATCTGCATGTACTGTCTGTCCCCACACAACTGCTGAGATCACAGCAGGATATAAGCTGATTACAGCTGATGGCATTTACTTCATTAGCAGAGGTAACAAGGGTTCATGCTTTTGGCTCTGGAGGTCCTGAATTCAGTCTCTGCCAAAGACCCAAGCTGGGACAGATGGTGCTAGAATAACACCGGGAAGAATGGGGTATATTATGCGGTTGCGTGGGAGATGAGCTGCACATATGCTTAAATGACCAATTTTCTCTTGTTTCATTTCCGTAGGGCTCCCTGCCTTGGTGGTTGCCATTTCCGTGGGATTTACTAAAGCCAAGGGGTACGGCACCGTGAACTAGTGAGTAAAGGAGCTCTTCCTTTTTCATCTTGTCTTACCCTCCATCCTTTTTTTCAAAATCCACTGGCCTGCAGGAGCCAAGGTAGGAGCTAAATTCTGGTGTGCTGCCCATGGGAGAGGGAAGCAGTGATGATGGGAGAGGAGGGAGCCATCCCGCATCCCAGCCTCCTCAAGCCATCAGCTGGCCCAGATGGATTGTGTGTTCCTTTAAAAACAAGTTCATAAGGACTAGTCAGATTTAACTGTTGCATATATGATATCACTTTGATCTAAGTACCTCCTATTTAGAGATTTTTTAGATTTATTTTTAGGGGAAATGTGGGATATTTAAAGTTTAGGGTGTTTAAAAATGAAAAATAGCTTTTGTGTTTATCTATTTAATGGTTTGCCTGATTGGTCCCAGGCTTTCAAAATTGCTCAGCTCAGTTTTAGGCACCAGAATGTGCATGAATTTTTCAAACCAAGTTTTTGAAAGCAATCTGATTTTGCCTGTTTTCTGAATTCCACAGGATTAGCCTTCAGGAAACTTTTATTTGCATGTGATGAGAGAAGGAAGGCAGGGAAGAAATAAGGGAATAAGACTGTGCAGAAGCAAACAATACATTAAGGCAAGGCTGGAATAGCTCAGAGCTGAGCATTAGTACAACTTGAAAAAAGAAAGTGTTATTTTTTCACTGTGTTGTGAAAAAGATAGCTTAGAAATTTTATGCATAGTAGCAACCAAAGAATAGTATTTTATGTAGCAATAAATCAGGCCCTTGCCTACTGCGAGCCATCATTATTCAGAGCCTTCCTGGCCACTGATTTGCATCCCACATGAACAATGTTTAAGGCAAAAGCTGGCCAGCAACAGACGAGGGTTTGATAGGTCCACTGAGAAAAATGTCACATGGAATCCCTGCTCTTTCTCAATTCCCACCATATTCTGCACACCCACGACCAAATGGTCCAGGGTTTGCATTTTGATTGCAGGAGAGTATTAAAACAGCACAGCAGCATTCTCCATTTGCTTTGCTGTTTAAATTACCACAGTCTAAATTACCGTACGACACAGAGGGCTCAGGAAGGTCGGTTTGTCAAATGCAAATCCACAGATACAATTCCTCAAGACTGTGCTGGCATCAGGATGCATTGGCCATACCTGTCCTGACTTGCCTGCCCCAGTCCGGGTGACTTGGCCTCAGCGTGTCCTGGTGGAGAGGGATGCAGTGCTTGTTGTATGACTCAGAAGAGGACAAAACACAGCCTGGATTTCAGAAGTGCCACTGAGATCCCAAATTCCCATTAGTTTTTCTGTGGGGCTGCTGTTTCTGGGGCTTTCTTCCATGCAAATCCACGAGAATAATTTGTAATGAAAAAGCATCAGCGGAATGGAGAAGGCCCTAAATATTTCTGCTTCCTTTCCTATTTATAGACTTGTGGGAACTGGTGAAACAAGCTCAGTCGTTCCCTACCCATTAATGCTTAAGGGCCACCGTAGAGTTTTGTGGTCAACATTCACCACACAAAAGAGCCAGAGGGAGAAGGGAGGAAAGTGCAAGAAAACACACCCTATTTCACTGCCCTGGACCACTGCATGCCAGCATCTCCCTGCCCCAGAGAAAAACCCTCCCAGACTGCAGCCAAAAGGATGTCAATGAGTGACAAAACCTGCCGAACTCCTGCTTTGCTCTCAGATTTGCACAGCAGCGAGGTGGCCAACAGGCTGCGCTGACTTTCCATTGTTCCCAGGGGACGCTTAAGCACACCAGCTCTCCTTCCTTTGCTGCTAATCCTCTGACTCCTTTCAGCCCTTAAGTTTCTGTTGCTCCTTGCATCCAAGAGCTGGATGGCTGCCTGGCGGGATGGCAAGGGATCCTGTGCTCCCAGCAGGAACCACAGCCCGAGTGACACTGTTTCCTAGCTCTGCTGTCAGGGTGCTTGTCACCAAAATAGCAGGGGACCTTCGCACTCCAGCAGATCCAGTTTTGTCCCTTTTTCATTTCCTTCCATGCTGCAGTCCAGTAAAGCTGGATCTAGTTAAAGATGTCCCTGCTTACTGCAGGGGGGTTGGACTAGATGACCTTTAAAGGTCCCTTCCAACCCAACACATTCTGTGATTCTATGATTCTGTGAAAGCTGGTAAGTCCCAGCAAAGTCACGAAAGAAGCAACAGTTCCTCTCAAGCCTATAGAGCCCATCAGACATTCGTAGCACAGCCATCTTTGTAATTCCTGGTTTTTGGCTTTACCAAGAGCCAGTGCTAAAGAGAGCTAACTCACAGTCCTACACTCAAGCCACCATCTCTGTCCCAAGGAGCGTGGATGTCCCCGTGGGTGCTGGTTAAGTGATCCCTGCCCTGCCTCCTTGCAGCAAGGGGCAAGCGAGTACATGCTGCTGGATCAGGTGGATGGTGTGGTGGGTTCGTGAGCCATGATGCTGAGCGTAAAATGATATTGAGCATCACTGTAAAGAGAGTTACATTTGCACATTGGTGCATTTTAAAATGTGAAGCGAATATTCATCTGGACCAAGCTAGGCAGGTTGCCCTAGCAGACTGCAGTGCATTCACACTTAAATCTGTGTTCCTGCTCAAGAGTCATAAAAGCTCTTACATTTATGTGTGGAGAGCCCTTGGTTTCACCTCTTTCCTAAAGCAAAGTTTACATGACATAGCAGTAATTTCAGAGCTGAACTCTGAAACTGGAGGTGGTTCAGACTTAGATTTAATACTGTATATAAACTGAATACAGACTTGGATCGAAGCTTGTCCCAGGATGTTTGTTGGTTTCTGAGCATTGCAGAAATGTGTGAGGTAGTTGCAAAGCTTGGAACTAGAGCTCAGGAGCTACTTTAGCTTTGTCTCTAATTAGAATAGGGCATGCACAGGGCATTTCAAATGGGCAGTGGCAGACTTACAAAGCATGATGTTTCCATCTTTCAGAAGGAAGGAAAGACATTAGCCACAACACATCCCTCCTTGTGAAGCAGGGGAAAAGAGTTGACATGATAAACCACAAGGGACTTCACAGTGTCTTTCAAAGCTTCTTCCAACCTGACAATTTCTGGATCGTAAGAGTACTACATTAGCACCCGTTGGTTTTCTTGTGGAGATGGGCATTAAGACAAAGCAGAGCTTTGATGTTTAACTGAGCACAGGATTTGGCACTCAACATCAATTTTTTTTCTCATCCCATTCACAGTGGTAAACACCCTTGACATCCATCTATGGGACATGGTCATGAGAGCATTCTGGGGATAGATGCAACTATTGAAGGCATTGCAGCACTTACCTTGGTATTACAGACTCCCAGGGCAAAGCTGGTGGAAGGGACAGTGTGTGAAATCCATAACATGTCTCTGTCTCACCATGACTGAAACTGTTCATCTGCAGGGTATGCCAAGGTGGCCAGCTGCAGTGGAGCAAGTTATGGGACAAACCTCCAACAGAGTGGCCTACCTGGGCCCTAGGCAAGATTTCACCCAGCTTTGTCCTGTCTTTTTTTTTTTTTTTTGGTACAGGGGATGAAGCTATTCTGTAACAATAAATACACAATTAAGCAGCAGTATGGAGGCTTGTCCCATCAAGACATGATAGCAGTCGAAGGGTTGGCCATGTCTCCAAGGTGTAGCATGGAGAGATCAGAGGCATTGCTAAGTGTGGGAAGGCTGTAGATAATATTTCATATTTACCCTTTAGCTGGCCAGACTGGGCTACGGAGGGGTAAGATGAGAAGGGAGAGAGAGGTTCAAATTAAAAACTGAATATGTACTTCAGGATTTGGACTGTGTCTCTGTTGTTTTCTGAGTGGCAATTCACCAGCAGCCATTCATTCTGAGGCCTTTGTTGCTCAGGACACTTCTTCTGGAGTGCTATGAACTCTCCATCTACAATGAGGGGACGAGGACACAAGGGGATTTTTCCTTCTTATCTGAACCACATTTGAAAGGACATTTTGCAGTTGTTTGGAGAGCTGCTCGAGTAGGGTACAGGCTCAAAGAAAGTCTTAGAGATCATGGAGGTCTGGTGGACCCACCACTGCTCACTTCCTAGTATTAGGCTGAATGCCTCAATAATAACTCTCCTTTTAGCTGGTACTCCAGGGACTGACTCTGGACCTCTAAAGCTTGACAAACTGCCTCCCAAAGCTTGAACTGAGTAATTGAGGTTATGCTACTTGTAACTGGGAGCTCATATCCTTCCCTACAAGAAAGACCACAAAAATTTTTCTGAG
Source organism: Dromas ardeola (assembly GCA_013398915.1). Classification (NCBI taxonomy): domain Eukaryota; kingdom Metazoa; phylum Chordata; class Aves; order Charadriiformes; family Dromadidae; genus Dromas; species Dromas ardeola. The sequence goes on along the minus strand of VYZM01019779.1, from coordinate 58,333 downwards.
AGCAGTGCCAAAACACAGCAAATTTCCAGGGGTCCTCGTGTGTCATTGCATCAGGACTTCTGTCACCCACAGTTATCTCAGCAGCTTCTATATTAATCTCTAAATTAACACTGGTGGGACAGCCCTGATTCCCAGCTGTAGTCTTAGTTATACAAATATGTTGGCTGTTGCATTGGTGCTGCTTAATTTTGCACACGAATGAGGTGAGACCTGTTGCTGGCAGACCTGTACGGTAGAGTCAGGAAGGTCTCAGTGGAAGTCAGCTCTTTGCAGGACCAAGGCAAAAGCCATGCATTTCACGTCTCTGCTGTGGCAGATTCACAAAGGGATCAGAGGTTTTGCAAAGAGGTCTTTTGCGTTGAACACAAGAGCTGGTGTCAATCAGGGAAGCACTGCTTAGAAATAGTATTCTGGAGCTGCTGAGCATTGTTAAACCATTCACTTACTCCCTTCCAGCGGTAATTTTATTTAAGAGATCTGTGAAGAGATCTCTTGGCAAGTACTAGGGAACCTCTTAGCGAAATGCAAATATTTCTGTGCCTTGAAGGCACAGGGCTAAAAGCATCTCCACTAGATTAATATATTGCTGGATTTTGCTGTCAGTTTCTGTCTTGGATATCACTTCACCTTTCCCTTCCCTTGCTGTCAGCCACCACCTCTGACAGCCTTGGAAATGCTTCGATTAAGTGCTGTGGCAGGGAGGTCAGGCAGTCAGAAGGGATAAGGACCAGTGCTTGGTGATGTGTGAATTCGCCTTCAGAACGCCTGATGCTCAGAGGGGAAGAGGGGCTGCCAGGGACCTGACATGAACGAGAGCCCTCGTTGCACCAAGTCCTCGTTGTTAATTGGAGTGCGGGGCTGTCAACTCCTTTCTTCAGCTGAGCGTCAGTTGGAAGAGACCCTGGGAAAAATGGTCTTAAAGTTAGGAGGGAGCATTGGAGAAAAAGGTCTGCACAAGGACTAGGATTTGTGAGCCTTCCTGGTTCCCCCTGCCCTCTCCTTGCACTTAGGGAGACCTCCAGTTATTGCACCCTCCAAAGCTTCATTCTTATTCCCTCCCTCCCCAACTAATTATTCACTTTATTATTACAGCTGCTCAGAGTGCATGTAACAGAGGAACTTGCTATTAGGAAGAAATCAGAATTTATTAAATTAACACATTATAGGTTTAATTTAGAAATAAACAAGATGCAGGGCTCAGGGAAAAACAGAATGTCCTGCTTTCAATTTTCAATTTGAAATACTTTTTTTTTTCTTTTCCCAAATGTTCTGTGTTTTGGGGTGAAAAATAACATTTTTTGCAAGTCAGAATTGATACAAAAACATATGAGGCTGATCAACAAAGTTGAAAGGTTTCCAGGAAGCTTTTGTTTCCTGGGAGACTCTGAAAAGCAGCATTAGTTTGCTTCTGATGCCAAATAAAACCATATTGCTGAGAGTACAGGCACGTAACTGAATTACTTCAGGGTTAGCTGGGTTAAGAGCTTTGAGAAAGTCCTTACTCCATTGTGGTTGCCTGCTCTTATCCTGTGGTAAAGTCACGGTAGTTTACTGCTGAAACAGGATTACTTCATCTCACATTTTCTCCAGGGTACTGCGATGTCAAAGCATGCAAACTTTCCATGAGGTTGCTGACACAGTGTAAATTTGCATCTCCTCTTGCCCTGAAGTACCTGGTTTATGTGTCCATGCTCCGAATTGCTGGATTCCCCACAAAAGGCAAAATTCATCTCCAGTGCTGCTGTGACTGTTCATGACTGTGGCAGAGTCACAGTCTGGTTGAGGTGGGAAGGGATCTCTGGAGGCCGTCTGGTCCAACTACCTCGATCAAGCAGGGTCACCTAGAGTTGGCTGCCGAGGACCATGCCCAGACTGCTTTTGAACGTCTCCAAGGATGGAGACTCCGCAACCCGTTTGCTCATCCTTTGCTAGCGCTCAGTCACTCTCACAGTGGAAAAAGTGTTTCTTTCCCAACTTTACGGTCAAACCTGAAAATCCTTGTTGGCTGTCCAGACACTCTGTGATGCTCAGCTCTGAGGATGGGAGAGGGCTGAGATTTCTCTGCCTCTCTTTGCTTGTTTTTTTAAACCAAGTCTGCCAGTATGGGGATGTCAACGTGCAGTGAGATCTGTATGTGAATGTACAGTGCAGTAGGAGCTCTGTGGGGACACCTGGAGCATATTCATACTGTTTACATGAGAGATGGGATTCATCTCCCCAGTGGTGTCTCCATCTGGGTTAGGTGCACTGTTTACTTGGATGGTGAAGATCTGGTCAGGGAAGTCAATGGAGTTCAGGATGTGATTCATCTAATTGAATGTAGATGCCTCATCCTGGACTCTTTTGGTTGGATCTCTGCTGACTTGAAATGTCATCAAGAGTGACTGGCTTTGTGGTAGGCACCAATAGGGCAGACATCAGCACCTAGTCAGAAGAGCCCCCTCAGTTTGTGTAGGCACCAGGCAGTTTAGGAGCCTAAATTCCACACGTGGTCAGTGGAGAATGGAGAAGTCCTTCTCAGGTGACACAGTGTGATGGAGAAGGAACAAGCTGGTTTCCAGAAGAGGCACCACACACTTCACGTTCAGCTCCTTCCTTAAACTCATCCACTTAAGGAGTGCTGTGAATTCCCACCTCACTGCTGTGTTGTAAAATTTCCCCATGGCAGCAAGCTCAAAGGGAGAATCCAGGAGGAGAAATGTACTGCGCTCCTGGACCTGAGCCCTCAGTGGGCACAGTGGTTAGCAAATGAGTGAGGGACAATTTCCACTGTTTCTACTCTTCTGCCTGAGTAGAACAAGAGCATCATCTTGCCAAGAAACCAATGCAGCTGCTTGCAGGACCTGGTCTGAAACAGAGCACTAGCATTAATTTTGCATGCATCCCACTGTCGACAATCAAATGCCATTCTGCAGGCAGACCCCCAGGCAAATGAGCCTTTATGCAAGTTCAAGTGAAATGAGAGACAAAACTTGCCTGCTGTAAAGTCTGAGACTTTTTTTGCCATGGGGTATCACCTCTCAAGATGAACTCTGCAGGCAAAGAGAAGCAGCAAACATGCGCCTGTCGCTGATGCTAGCCACTGGGTAACTTTCTTTTCTCTCTTCATTTTCCAGCTGCTGGCTGTCATTAGAGGGAGGTCTTCTCTACGCCTTCGTGGGACCGGCAGCTGCTGTCGTTTTGGTATCTAAGCTTGGCTGAAAGCTTTTTTTTTCCCCCTCTTTATCTTACAGCACTTCCCTTGTTCTTTCAACCCAAGAATGCCCCTCTTTATTTCCACTCATGTTTCGGATAGCTTTCTCCTTCAGGAATACAGATCAAAGGGTTAGAAGCCAGCAATCTGGGATGGGTTTGATTCTGAAATATAATATGCCTCAGCTCTCAGCCTTCCACCTCTGTCCTCTCTGGAGTCCCTTAGACATCTGATTAATGCTTTACTTTAGTTTTACCTTATCTGGATGGAAGTGCAGGATGATGGTGGAAAACTCTGACATTAACTCCTTCAGAAACAGCTGTTACTGGTTGCTTTCAGACCAGACTGGGCCTCCAAAGCCAGCATTTATTCCTGGTCTGTCCCAGATGGCCAGTGCATGTGAGCAGCTTCCTTGTTTGCAGGTGAAATGGAGGTCTTCAAATCAGTGCTGAGGGGATCCTTTGTGACCCTAAAAATGTCATGTTTGCTTCTAGTTCAAAGAGATGGAATGGTTAAAGTGAGCATGCCTAAACTCTGTCCCACCAGCTCATGCATGGTGAGAGTTTGTTCTACTGTCCCATCACCCTTGGCTCTAATAGAGTACCAAAGCCAGTCTTGGCCAGTTGTTACTTGAGTTGAAGGTGTCACTCAAGAGATGACATACCTTTGATCAAGCTTCCCTTCTGTCAAAGCCTCATTGGCCATGAGAAATCTTCACTGTCAGGGTTCAAAGAATTTAAGAACTTCTGGTCCTTTAGGAAATCACTCCTGCAACAATTTCAGATGGGTTTAATGCCACATTTGAGCTCCCACATGGAAGTGACAGTCTGCAGTTTCTCTCCACTCCAGTGTTTTATCCAGTGCCTCTAAGGCACAAGTGCCCTGAAGAGTCCCACAGGAATGGGGTTGTTGACACTTGCAATTTCTTTTTCGGATCAAGCTTTTGTTTTGTGCAGTGCCTGAGGGGTGAAGTGCCCCGCAGCAGGAGCAGGTTTACAGGAGAATAACTACACAAAAGCTCTTGCTGCCTCTATTCTCACTGCTGTCATTGCACATCAAACCATCTTGGTGCCATCGTTTCATCACGATGACAAAGAGACAAGCCAGCAGTTGCCCCTCCTCTATAATAAAGCAAAGCTTGTATCAGTTAGGGTCTTTAACGTAGAACTGCGACACATACTTGAGCCTTCAGATAGCAGTCAACAAAGAGTGGGGATAAGCAGATGTTCAGGCCAGCCAGTCATTAGATCTCCGTAGGCACGTGACAGTCGGATTTCCCTCAGTAATGTAGCTGATGGGGGTCAGGGTCTTCTTTATAGACAGGATAATTGACAGGAGCATTAAGTGGCTTAGTGCTTTCAGATGAACTAGCTCTTTGCCCCAATAACATAACAGCCGATAGCTCTGTCTCAGTGGCTTGAATGCTCAATAGACGGCAGTGATTAGTGGGGAGGGAGCTTTGGTAGTGCCCAGAGAAGGGGGAGTCAATCTGCTGCCTCCACCCATTTTACTTTTGTTGTGCTAACAACAAGGGAAGTAATCCTTTGGCTTTCCTTTGCATTTTTAAAGCATGAGGTAACCACATGAGCCTGCTTCCATTTGGCATCTCAGTTTTCCTTCACCATCGAAGCTGGAAATGGAGATTTCCATGCAGAGAGGTCAACACCTGCAAACGGTGGTTCATAGAGCTGATCTTAGGAAGTGGTGAATCATCTCTGGGGGTGTCTGTCTCTATTCAGTACCCAGAGAGAGAGCCTACACACCTAGTTTAAACTCCCTGATTCATTGCTGGCTAAAGTGAGAAGCGAATGCTGTGACTTTTAGCAGCGCCAGAAGTTGAACGCACAGTTCTCAAGTGTGCACTGTCCACAAGACTGGACAGCTGTCTGTTCTACGTGTATTTTGTCCTGATTTCAGGTTGACCATGCCAGCGGTGGAGGGACAGTCCACCTGGCTCAACATAAGGACAGTCAGGCTCTTGAAGGGCTGTTCAGGGGACGTGCAGCCATACTGCTCTCAGGATAGGTTTGCTACAGAGACAACACAGCTGCTCTTGAGCAGCAATGCACAGTTCAAGGTAAGACTTGACTGGGCCTAAGCTCTTTCTCACCCAAAACTCTGAGGAGTATGATATATAGATGCCCAAGTGACTTTGCACACAGCTGACTTGACTACAGCTGGTCTTGTTACTCTGCCTTAGTCCTGGCCAGGGTAGACTTGTGCTCACTCCTCCCAAGCCATTCAAGCATCTCTGCACTACAGTTCTCCTATCAACATGATTTTTCTATTACCTGTAGTAACCTTCTTCCTCCACACCCTCCCTTATTATTCTCCACATTGGAAAAAGGCCTTTGGTTTGGAGAATATCTTTGCTCAAAAAATAATATTCTTAAGGTGGTTAGCCTGCAGCTTCAGCAATATTTGCAACTTGCAGTCAGTCCACTAACACTGAGTGACTGCAAAGGTTTGACCTTCAGTCTTGAAAATCCTAACAACCTGAAATGCAGAGCTGTCACAAGCAGTTTTACTCACCTAGCTCAGGTGAAGCAGCCTGGTGATAATTGTGTGCAGTTTGAAGGCAATGGGTTACTGCAGGGAAAGGCTCATGACATGGTGAAGTCAGGACACAGAGTCATCAGGTACCGTTTATCTCAAGGGCTGAATCTCAGGCTTGTGTCTTTTCTTCTGGATAGCATCCCAGAGATAAAGAAATAAAGCTACACTGAATATTATCAAGGGTGGCTGTGTTTAGAAGCATGTCCATGTGATATCCCGGAGTTTGTAAAGAAACGGAGCCAGGATCAGAGCAGGATGTTGATCATGATTATCAATGTACTGGATAAAATAGCTTTTATTTATTAAAACAGTTGCAGAGCTGCACTTTGTTGTTTCCCCTTCTATATATGAACAAGGAGACACACTGTGTTGTGGCCAGCCCTGGGAGCGATCCAGCCTGCCACACTTCAACCCCATTTTTCCTACTGCCTTGCTGCACCTAAAGCAAAGTCTCTCTTGCGCTCACCAGCCTCCAGCACAGTGAAGAAGGATCAATGAATTGAAAGGGCTCTCTCTCTTTCTCCCAGCACATAACTATGGTTTGTTTTCCTGCTGATCCTTGGCTGAGTTACTGCATCTGACTTGCCAGTGTTATTTCTCTAAAACAATACCATGGTGAGCTCTAGAAATGGACTCACAGCTGTGGAAAGTAGTCCACTGACCCAGCAGCTGATGCAAAAGAAAATAACTGCTATTTGTGAGGTCTTCCATTTATTCCCAGCTGTGGACTCCACAGCAGTGAGCTGGGTCGTGTCCTGCTGAAACCAGCAATCCAAACTCAGAAAGATTGCTCATTCTTGAGGATGATTTAGGCAATTAGATGGAGGCTTGGTGTGAGCAGACATCTCTTTTCCTTTGGGCTACGTGTTGTACTAGGTGTCTCTTAGAACCACCTCTCAAGAGTCTATTAAACTCACAGAGTTTCTCAGCAAACATGTAATGTTGCACGTCTCTGAATTTGGCCTCAAACATTTCCTTGCAAACCCCACATGCAGAAGAGCATCTAGTACATCGTTCTACCAACACCAGATGTTTCACTGTCAGCAAAACTTTCACTGTCACTTTTTTCCACCATCAGTGCTGTGCCTCCACGAAGAGGGTGGTGTTCACGTGTCCCTAATGTGTTCTCATTCAGAGGTTGCTGAGGTTTGGATGAAGTTTGTGAAATAGATGCAGCTGGCAGCAGTGGGTGCATTCAGAAAGGCACAGGGAGGAGTTTAGCACCAGTTTGCAAGACGTCAGCACTGCACAGCCTTTATTTCACTGTGAATATTTATACCCAATTGATACAGACATCCATGCTCTCACCTTAACAAAGTAGGATGAAGGATTGCATGCAGTTGCCCTGCCCCTGATTTTTTGGAAATGGCTAGATGGCTAATCTACGTGCTGTGCCATCTGCAGTATCTCTCAAGACATCCCACCATAGTAGCTGATATTTCTACTTGCTCCAGCGCTCCTCCACCTCTTAGTTTGAGAGCAGCAGTGCTGGTTCACTGAGCAAGAACTATGACAAGCTGTCTGCATCGCACCACCCCATTCTCTTAAGGCTGCTGCTTTGGTAGCACAAGCTCCAGAAGGCACTTTTGAAAGTAGCCAGTGTCAACCCACTGCTCTCCCCTGTATTGGCCACTTTCTATTTGTATTACCCTGAAAAATTATTCTTGTGCCTACAGTTTGCCTTGCTAGACCTTGAGCACACATTGAGCTTCAAACAGTCCTGCAGCAATCTGAGCACTTTACAGTCTTGTCCTGCCTCATGGAGACCTCTCCTATCTGCTGCCAGCTGCATTATGCTGTCCTGAATTCACTGACGCATGGCCAGGGGAGGTGGGAAGGGTATAGAAGGGACAGAAAGGGTGGTGGCCCGCAGAAGTGTGACCATGCTACCGAGCTTTGAGAGAAACGGGAAGGACTTAGCTTGCCAAATGTTGGGTTTTTCCTTCTGTGCTGCCCACTTTGACGTAACCTACTCGAGAACAAAACTGTGTGTTGTTTTTCTTTCAACAGGTGAACATGGTTATTGGCATTCTGGTTTTTAACAAACTTGTATCCAAAGATGGAATAACAGATAAGAAACTGAAGGAACGGGCAGGGTATGCCTTATCAATACATCTAAGTAAAGAATGAAAAACAAAAATCAAACAAGGTTGTGATCAATAACCAGGCAAGGAATGCAAAGAGAGACTGGAGATGCAAACAAAATGCAAAACCAGATTTAAACAAAATGAAATAAAAATACCCAGTTGGTTTAATCTCTCTGCCTTGTCACTCAGTGCAGCAAAGACAAAAGACCCAAGAAACAGCATTGTGTTTCTGTGGAGGAAAGTTAGAAGTTCATGTCTTTGTTAAAATGGGTTCACCCCAGGCTGATGTATCCACCCAAAGATTTGGGAGAGAAAAGTGACTCTTCTCACTAACTCCTGGAGACAGCAGCTGGATCAGAGAGGGACTCATGGTTGCTGAGTGTGGCACGTGGCATGGGCTGTGTAACAGAGAATCCGTGTCTAATGGCTAGTGGGTGGCTAAGGGACAGCAAAGGTACGTGATACTTTTTAGGAAAGGGTCTTTGGAAGTCTAGCAAAGAACAGATTAGTAGATGGATGGATGTGTAAAGAGTAAGTAAAGATACCTCTTCTGCAAGAAAAAAAACTTGAAGACACCTGAGGTTCTTTATTTTCTCCTCAGCCACCACCCCACCCTCCATCCCTGAAACCTGGGGCTTGTGTTTATTTGTTTTATTTGTAGTATAAATTGATGAGCTGACTCCACAGTTCTTATCACCCTGGTCTCACTAAGGGTTGGCTGGGGTGGTAGCTACTGTCAGGGGTCTCTGTTCGGTTACTTCCAAACTCTGTTGACAACAGCGATTTTGTGATTGACTCCAGCAGGATGAGACCCCCTTTCATCTTCATTTCTAGAAATGAGTCTGTAGCCTGCTTAGACTTTACCTCCAGGCTACGCCACGCTCCAAGCAAAGGACAGAAATGGCATGCTGACACTCTGAGTCAAATCAAATGCCCAGGTCAGCTTGGCTGCTGATGTTAGCACGTTATTTTCCACTGCCTTACTTGGCTTGCTGTTGCAGTCAGAGAAAATATCTCCTTACCTGCTGCTAGAAAAGACAGTGTTGTGTGGTCTCACTTATTCATTGATGGAATTTGATTTATCACTGCAGATGATCATATTTTTGAAGGGAGAAGTTGTTTACAAAGAGACAAGGAGAGGAAGAGGTGTTGTGGTGCCTCTGCACCATGGTTGCAGGCAGAGCCTAAAACCTTAGGAAGCTGGTGAAGAAGTCACAGGAGTCTTCACCATAGACTATCTATCAAAGCAGAAGGAGCATGGGTACCTGCTCTCTTGTTTGCTGTACTCCCAGGCTTCACAGAGAGGATAAACTGCTTTATCCACTGCAGTGCTGCAAAAGTCTTGGGCCCTAAAACTGTGTCTCAGATGGCAGAGACAGAAAGTACAGACAAGGTTCAATATTCCTGTCATTGCACGATTGAGTAGTTCTGGTGGAAGTGGTTTTTAATTGAGTGATGGCAGCAAAACTGAGGACAGAACCAAGTTCTTATCCAGCCAGAGGAGAAACACAGGAACACGTTAAGGTTCATGTTCTATCAGCAGTGTTGTCGTACCCTTAGTGCAGCAAAGAGGGGAATCTCAATGCCTGAGCGGTGCCATGGTCATGATAATAAGAGGATACTTAAGCAAGTTTGGATGACCAGAGGTATTCGTTGCTGCTGGTTGAACAGGTACACAAAGAAGTCACCTTGGTGCGTAGCTTAAAGCAGCTGCTAACAAGCATGTGCTTTATTCTGGATGATGCCCTTTACGAAGAGAGAACTCAAGAAAATACCCGAACTGCAGGTAAAGTCTGTAGCAAGATAATTACACTCGAAAGTCAACACTGAAATAAATGGTTTATTGGATTAGCAGAGCAGCAAGTTACTGTCTATCAGTAACTAATCTAAACTACATACAGAATCACTTTATTTACGACATAGCAGCTGGTTATTGATCACATTCATAGTTGTACTTTGAAAACAAAACCTACAAAGGAAAAAAGAAAAGTCATTTTTTCTGATGTTCTTTGTTTTTTCTTTCTTTTCTCTTTTTTCCCCCCTTCTTTCGTGTCCGTGTGTGTGTGTGCAGCACTTTTAAGCCTTCTCTGTGCTCAATGATTTTGTTCTGCTTTTGAAGTGCACCCGCTGAAAGTGCGGAAGCACTTTTGAGAGCTCTGGTGCCCCTTCCCTTTAGCTAGCCGCTTCTGGCCTGGGCTTGGGAACCGTGTTGGAAGGTAGATCTGAAGATAATAAGAATGAGTAACGGCCTTGGCGATGTTTGGATCTGAGGAGATGGTATAAAGAAAAGTTGTGTTTCCTTTAGCAGAGGCAAGAAGTATGGTTCAGTGTTGCAAAAAGAAACCAAAAAAAACCCAAACAANAAAAAAAACAAAAAAAAAAAAAAACAGAAAGGAAAAAAAAAAAAAAAAAAAAGAGAAAAAAAAAAAAAAAAAGACCTGTTGAACACTAAGAGGAGCCCAGCACACAGACTGCCAATCGGCTGGCACAAATAAATCAGTGCTAACAGTTCCCGTGAAATAATAACCGAGACGTGATAGGTTTTGACCTATACTTAGAAGAGGAAATTGCTATGATTACTGTTGTCACATCTGTCAGAAAATGTTGGCTTTCTAATGGCAATGACTTTATAGATATATCACAAAACCAGGCTGTAGAGAGTTGGGTGTGATTTCCTGGAGCATTGGAGAAACGCACGCAACTGCCTCAACTCTTGTCTGGGCACAGGACAAAACCATGGAAGCATCTCCCAGCAGAACAGTCTCCATTCACAGCCAGCTGCAGTGATCGTGTCTGAGCTCTATTGACGGGAGTGCTACTAAAAACGAATGTTTTAATATCAGACACAGGAGCTTTTAAAATGAATTTTAAATTTATTCAGCCAGCGTTTATTCCAGAAGCATTTGTGTGCTCACGCAGCCAGGGAAGAAGAATGAAACTATAGGGTATATTCACAAAACCTAATTTTAGCTTCTGAGTTTAATCTCCCTGGGCTTCCTCTGTAACTACTGGAGAGAGACTGGAGCCTTGTTTAGTTGTTCCAACTTGCCCCTTAGAGGACCTTTACTTCTTTTATCTCTCCATTGATTATAGAGAGGACTTGAGAAAGTTTGCCCCAATACCTTGTTTGAAATACTCTCTGTGTGACTGTCCTGGCGGGGTTGTAATGGAGCTGGATTGTCAGTGCATAGAGAAGAAAGTAATTGGAAAGATAATAACTACATTAAAATAGGAACAGATTCGGATTGCCCTTCGTCTGGGAATGTTTCTGTTGGAAGCAGTGCTCCTGCTCTTTGGGTCATGTTTGGTGTAAAGCACTGTTCAATAAAAGGTAGCAAAATCCAGGCTCAGGTGAACACACCAGATGAGTCCATGAGCTGTTTGTGGATATTTAGGAAGCAGAAAAAGCCAAATTAAATTAATGCATTATTTACTGTGATTATTTCATTAGCTACCCTTTCATACATACAGGCACCAATATAAACCTGCTACGGAAATTCAATACATTAACAACTTCATGCTCCCAACAAGAACAAATTAGAATATAAATGTATCCACATCTCTGCCTACTGCTTACAACTTTCTGCATAAATACACCCAACAGCAGTTACAGTTGTGTGTTATAGTGGTCTTTGGGCCAGTTCTTTGTGATTCAGTGTCATTCATGTTTTTTCTGGTATAGTCTTCCATCAAATTCCTCAAATCTACTTTCTTTTTGCTGCCTATCTCTGCCTCTCTCTGTCTCTCTGCTTATCTGTTCTTTGTGGCTTATAGATCTGGGGATAAGCTGTCTTTTTTTAAGGGTCCTGCACTTACTGCCTCTCAAGACCCACTTTATCTTTGGTTCAGCCATTGTCCTCACTGGATTTAGACCATCCTTCCTGGAAGATACATATCTATTGACACAGAGGATAATTTTCTCTGTGTCTGAAGGCTGAAAGTTTCTGTGGTGTACCTGAACCATTATTCTGGAGGGGAGTAATGGTTTATGTCGCTGTAATTAAAAGACCAGTCAATAGCCACTTGAAAGTGGGCCACTAGGACCACTGATAATGCTGTGTTGGTGTTCATGGGGATGTCTTTTTTTGCAGTGAGACTGAACACAAAGCCATAAAAATTAAAAAATTGTTTGTCACCTTCCCTAACCTCTCTCCCAGGCAGGGTAGGGCTGTAGAACCCCCAACGCTTGGTACCTGCAAACATCACGCCTCACCAGATGCACTGCCATCAACCAAGAATGATAGACCTACTGTCATTTGGCAGTGGTGTTCATGCCTTCTTTGATATCAGGCACTGCATGTAGGTCTGTAGGATGTTTTGCAGACTCCTGCCCATTTTTTAAGTCAGATCTGATGTGGATGTCTGTCTGTGCAAATCAGAGAGTGCACATAAACTAGGAAATTCCGGGAAGAAACAAGGCCAATGCCAAGCTAATGTGGTTTCTGGGCTCCTGTGTAAGAGCTGGCTTGTCAGCTAGGTGGGTTCACACACATAAGGTTCTAAAAATCATAAGGACATGCCCTTTAGCAGATCCCTGCTGCCCCTTATGCCAGCAGCCCACAATGGCCAGGTTCTGTGGTTGATCCCATCCAGAAAAACATGGGAGCAACTGATGTGAATAAGTCTCAGGATTCAGCTCCAAAACAAGATCTGAGAGAAGAAATGTTTCAAAAGTAGTCAGCCAGTCCAGCTCCCTTCAGGGCAGGTTGATGGTCTTACAAAACACCCAAGCTCAGGGTTAACTTCTAGGACATAAACAGTCCCATTTGCTTGTCCTTCATCACAGATTAAGCAACTAGAGTGGCCTATCTCCTGGTATTGTCAACTGCCAAGTGGGCATCCCCACCAAAACAAGGATTAGCACACAAAGGCCAGTGATGAAAACACATGACACATCCCTTGTATTGCTTTAGGAAAGAGGATAAGCAGACGCAGTCCCCACAGCCCTACTTCTTGCCTTCTACTGTATAACCCTGCCACATTTTTTGTTTTGAAGCAAAAAGGCCTGGATGGAAAGGAACAATTTCTCAAAAACAAACCAAAAGAAGGAGACAGAGGATGGGAGAGCAGTACTGTTTTCTCTTCCATGGGTGCCAGAGGGAGACACCCTGAATCTGGCAAAACATTCACCAACACAGTTCCACCCTCTCCAGCGGCACCAACACGTCTCTGAATTGTACATTTTTCCCATTTCCACCATCTGGAGTGGTACAGATGAGAGTTTTATTCCTGCCTGTCTTTCATTTCTCTTTTCAAACTGGGTATGGTTGGTTGGTTCCCTTTCTCCTTTCTTCCTTTCTTTCGTTCTTTCTTTCTTTTGGCTTCTCTTTCCCTTTCCTTTCTACGTTTGTGTTCATAAGCAAAGTGTTTTGTTTTGTTTCAGTCTTTTGGTTTTAATTGCAGTCAGATGGCAGTGCCCCTTTACGGCATGACGCTCAAATGTTCCAAGTGTGGAGTAGTTTCTTCTGCTGAAGTTTCGGCCACAGCCACCAGTAACGCCATGTTAGTTCCTCTAATTTCAACTTCTTTTCTTTCTTTCTTTCCACTT
>VYZM01019779.1:0-36808 GCA_013398915.1 Dromas ardeola | reverse complement strand
GCCTTATCTTTCCATTTGGCTTTTCTGCCTTCCTGATTTTTTCGCTGCGCTTACTGCTCAGCCAGTTTTATTAATGTACCACTGCAAATGATAGCAAAGAGAGATTTCAGTATGATGAGGCAGATTTCAGAGGGCTAAGGGAGAAGTGGAATAAAAACTTCTGTTTAGGAGCTGTTTGGTTAAGACCTGTCTGGCTGCTACCTTTTTGTATTTTTTTTTTTTTAAATAACACTTTGAAATTATAGTTTCTGTTGGACATTAAAGAACATGCAGTTTGTATAAAATTACAAGATATCAGATTATGTCATGGCCCTTGCCTTACATGGAAGTCTTATAATGTTTTGGTTTTTTTTTTAATTTAAAAAAAAGTGTATTCCATTTAGCTCTTCCTTTAGGTAAATAACACCACTAAGGAACACATCTGAGTCTGGACAGATTGTAGAAATATTTGCAATCATAGTATAGTTATGACTATAAAAATAACCTGTCACTTCAGTGTGTCGTAATTACAGCAGAACTGATGTAACAGTCCTTGAAAAACTTAACTGAAGCCAGGGCATTACAGCCTGATGTCCATACCTGTGTCCAAACTCCAGCTTTGTTCAGGTAAAACTCTCACTGAGGTCTGTGAGAGCGATACCTGGATAACCAGCAAGTAAACATTATTAAAAACTTGATCATATAGCAGAAAATGGTAAGCAAGTCCCATGTAAGTACTGTAAAACCTGTGTCATGATATCTGTCCTGTAATTTCTTGTGTTGCCTGTATTTGTTTCTTAGTATATAGGCTGAGGTTTTCTACACAGAAAAAATCTTGAAGCTCAACTTGTTATTCAGCCTGCACATAGGTCTACTCTTATCTGTTAGATAAAAGCCCACAGAGAAAATCTCCTGGTACTCTTGGTGCACCAGTGCTGCCAAATATATAGGATGACTGACAGCTTAAAATCTTCCTAGTAAGCTGTTAAAATCACTTAGGACCCTTTTTGGTTAGAGAGCTGAATGACTAAATAGTCCATGGGAACTGAGCTGCTTTCCCGTTTCTAGAGCCATCATTCATAGATAAAGTGGAGGTTCATGGGGCAGTACTTGCATTACAGAAAACCGTTTTGTCCAGTTTTCTGTCTTGTGAATTAAGAAGTGACTTGAATCTTAAGTTACTTTAACCGAGAATGTCCAGCCAAGAATAAACTTATGTACAATAATCACTAAATACAGAAACAACTGTAATTTTTTTCAAAGCATTCAGCTGGGGAGATCACACAAGAAAGCAGAAAATTTTCTTTCCACAGAAAAATTGGGTCAGGTGTCAGTTCTCCTGGTGTTAATTGATGTAGTGTTGTAGGGACCATCAGCTGTAGAGTAAGGGAGCAACAACAAAATAACGGTGTCCACATCAGCTCCATGCTTGTCCGTTTTAGTCACTTGAAACCGTGACACGTCCCCAGTGTTGGTGTCTTCCATGTGCTGTGGAAGTCCAAGTGTCTGTAACCCAAGTACCAAGAGCCATCGTGACAAACCAGTCTCTGCTGCAACCGTTCCCCTTCCCTTTGGCAACCTATAGTGATTGTATTTTGTCTCCCCTCCTTGGGAAATGCCATTGTTGTGGTGTAATGACATAGAGTGGGAAGGGTGTGAAAGGGGGAGTGAGGTATCTGCATCCTTCTTCCCCACTTCAAGTTTTATGCATGACTGCACCATTGAAAAGTAGTTCCTCCTGTAGAAACGTGTGTCACCTGTTTTGGTAGTGTGAGTGTGCAAAGCATCTTCCTGCTTCCCTGTGACGGGGACTCAGAAGACATCTAGCACGAGTATACATTTGCTGAAGAAGTCTTCTGAAGCCCCATGGGATCAGGAGGTTGAATTAGCATCCCACGTGTCAGAGGATGAGGCTGAAGTGGATCTGAATTCTCTTTTCCTCTCCCTTAACAGGGCATCCCTTTGGAGCTCCTGTGTGGTCCTACCTCTCCTGGCTCTCACCTGGATGTCTGCAGTTCTGGCAATCACAGATCGGCGGTCGGCACTCTTCCAGATTCTTTTCGCTGTCTTTGACTCATTGGAAGGCTTTGTCATCGTGATGGTCCATTGCATCCTAAGGCGAGAGGTGAGATGAATGAGTTGTTCTCTTTTATGTGACCAAGATATTTCCCACAGAAAATAGCTGAAAAATGTCCAGTCAACCTGGTAGCTTCTCTAATCCTGTGAATTTTCCCCTTTGTGCAGACAATGACCACAAAAATGACCATGACACCATCAGTCAGAAGGAAGGAGGGAAGGAGGGATGAATCAATGGTTGTCATGCTGAGTGGAATTTGGGGGAAAGTCTTAGATTAGCCTGTTTTCTAGCTAACCTGTCAGCTTTTGCTTGTTTAACACCAAATTAAGTATTTCCAGAATGTTTACACCCCACCTCCAAAAATGTACGGTTAAGAAAAACAATTTGTTTGCTTGATTTCAAGAGGGGCAACTTCCACCGAGGATTACAGAATAATTGTATGTTGGCATTAGCACCTAGATATCCGAGCTAGAAAGTAAAGCTAGCAATAATCAAGCAAGGAAATTGAGTAAATTCTCTCCAGCCTCCCTGTGGAGATTTAAAATGGTAAATTATATCAGGGAAGAAAAGGATGAATCTTTTATGTTTCTTTTATTCTTTTCATCCTACTGAGTGGATAGACTATTAATAACAGAGACAGGAAGGAGGTTTTTTTCAATATTCATTTTATCTTCTTACAGCTCCTTTAAATTAAGTAAAACAGATTAATTTCTTATGTCAGGCCAATGAAATCAATGGAATTACACCACTGGCTTGGCTCAGACTCATTCAACTAATTGCATTATGAATATGGGCCTGCATTTAACTCCCGTTGCAGTCACTGGCAATTTTTTTTTTCCATTGATTTCAGTGAGTTTAGGCTCAGATATATATTACAGCCAATATAAAATCATAATCAGACGTTGTAGACCCCAATATAATGATTTATGCAATAGCATCCATCGTAAACGTATTGCAAGCTGCAAAATAGAAGACATTTTGACTCCTGATTATATAAATCAAGCAACTAGAAGTGATCAACATGGTGATCCAGGATATGTGTAAAACCTTTGAGTTACTCTGTTAGTATGTGAGATATGTAACATATAAACCATTTTAAATGAATACCTGAAAGCTACTAAAGTAGGATCCATGTTCTTTTGAGCTACCAAGGACTGTTTTGGTTTGGTTTTTTTTTTGATCCTCAGCAGAATTTAATATGGTCTTTCTGTCTGACTCCAACTTTTGCAAATCTGTTTGTTCCTGCAGGTCCAGGATGCTGTGAAGTGCCGAGTAGTAGATCGTCAGGAAGAGGGCAATGGAGACTCAGGGGGGTCATTTCAGAATGGACATGCTCAGCTAATGGTAGGGAAAACTACCACCTAGTCTATTATACTTATGGGCATTTTTGACCCATAAGTGATAAACAAAGTGATCTGTCCATCATAGAATTTGCAATCACCTTTCTTTTTTTCCTTTAAATTTGGTCTTGAACAAACATAGAGCTCAGCATAATCTTTTTCACACAAATATGTTTTCTTTTCATTGTAATATTAAGAAGCTCAAACTTACACACCAGGTTTTGCAAACATCTTGGTGACATCCTTTCTTTCCCAGAAAATACAAAAGCAAAATGTACCTCCTAGGTCTTTCAGACCTTTTCATCACCATCACGCTGCCTTGTCCTAGCTAGAGCTAAGAGACAGTAGTTCAATACCATTCTAATCACAGTGTGTTGGGTCATTATTATAAAGATGCTGTCTCAAAGGGATTTGTTTCTTCCAAAAGCACGTTTGTTTACCTTGCTTCAGTGGGAATACAGTTTAAGCACTGTAAACCTTGGTCCTACTGTGTAAGTCAGTCAGTCCTTTACAAACAATCTGGATAAGGCCGTAGGAGAATAAGCTATGGGGAATCGTCTTGCATCTGCTTCAGCGTTATGATGTAGATGATATGAGAGGCATTGGATTTCTGAGGTTGGGGTAAGGACATCAGGATAATCACGAGATTTGAACAAGTTCCAAAAATGTCTAGCTAATATTAGACCAATATCATAACCCAATGGTGTGTTTTTCCAGTCAGTCCTGTGCTAAGCTAAGTAGCTTGTGCTTGGGTACAAGATCTCATTTCAATCTTTAAATCAAGACATCAGGGGATATACAACAAGGCTATACAACAAGGCATCAATCTTTAAATCAAGGCATCAAGGGATATACAGTTCTACCACGTCTCATAGGTGTTTTTTTTTAAAAAAGGTGCCTCATTTCTAATTTAAAAGCGTAATCTTCTAATTTTCAGTCTTAGGTTCTTGCTATGCCTATTTATGTGTAATTAGAAAGCCCCTTGTGTGCCTAGTACTTTTCCTCCTTCAATAATAGACAACATAATCATCCAGTCTCAATCTTCCTTTCAATAAGTTAGCATACTAAACTTTTTTATTCTCTCTCCGTAAGACATTTCCCTTCAAATTATTTATACAACCCTTTTCCACATGCCCTTCAGACTCTCACCATCCTTTAAAAATGTGGCTGCTGTAGTTGCCATTTTATTGTCACCATCCCAAGCGCTATGTTCTGAAGTTTCAGATTTTTGTCTCTCTGTATAACTTCCTGCTTTCATTCGCAATCAACAACCTTGCAAAATTTTGTGTCAGCTACAAAGTTTTCAGCAATGAGATTACATTTACTTCTGCCCTGTTGATGGATGTGTTGAGAAGCAGAGAGCTTACAATCAGTTTCTTCACATTCAAGCACAAAAAGCTCCAGAATCCAAATGTGAATGATGACTCCTCACTGATATTTTTAGAGAGGTACAATGTTATTTTATAGCGACTGAGTTGTGCTATAACCAAAGAAATCAAAAGCTTTGCAGGATGGTGTTTTTGCCGTTACCTTTTCCAATAATCTCCAAATCTGCCCAACAAGTGAAAAGAAGCTTAGCTGAGTAGAACTGTTTTCCACAAAATCTTATTGACTGGTATTAAATATAAACCTATCTTTTATTTATTTATCTGTAGAACTAGTACACGTTGTTCGGTTACATTTTTTTAGAACTCCAATCACAAAAATGAGATTATATTTTTCTGTGTCATCCTACTTGCCCATTTAAACTTTAGCTCAGTCTTATTTCTCTTCTCTTCTTTTCAGATTTATTTGGTATCCCAAATAATTTACTAAGAAATTAGCATCAAGAAGGTTGAGAGAATTCCTCAACCATCTCTTCAAAAACTCTTGGATCTCAACCTGTTAATATTAAAGTGTTTATCCCAGGGGGATGGGGATTTTTTTACACACTGTTCTTAGTATTAAACTGGAATGCATTTAATCACATGAAAACAATTATATTAAGTGTCTTCTTTCTGAAATGATACTAGAAATAATCAGTGAACTCTTCTACCTTTTGCTAGTCTGTGGCCTTTCCATTACTCCGTGAAAACTCATGGCCCACTGTGACTCAGTGTACCCAGTTCTTTGAAATATTAACTTCTAAAAGCTTTAGAAAAAGGATTAACTCATACTGGCAGAAGAAAGGAGTTTCATTTGGCCGTACAGACCGCTTGAAAAAGTTTTTCAGCCTTTATGCCTGCAGGGACCATTGATTTTAAACGCTGAGAGTTTCAGAAGCAGAGACTTGTTTCCACTTCATGTGACTTGGTGATAGATCACGAGAAAGCCCAGTAGGTATGGAGCGCTCTCAGCGGCATCCCCAGGTCTTTTTAATGGGTGGAGGTGAATCCACTTAGACTAAATGTGGGAGATAAATACAAGGCTGATCAACCAGGAACCTGTCCTCTAATTTTTAGGGATGTGCATAAATGTGTTCCAGGGAGATATTTTAATTAGTGGAATTAGTGTATGGATGAGCAGATGAATCCGGCTGAAAAACAATGTTACAGCTTTACCACTGTGCGAGGTTCAAAAGCCACAGCTGGAAAAAAGTGGTCTGTTTGCCTTGTTTCAAAGCCCAAGCCATCTCTCCTCCACTCTTCTGGCAGCGATTATGTCTGACTCATTAATAAAAGTGGTTTTCGCATTTTCTAAATGGCTTTCTTTCCCCCACCACCTCCTTTTGAGCACGTCCTCTGTGTTCTCTGTCTTTCAGACCGATTTTGAGAAGGACGTGGACATGGCTTGTAGATCAGGTGAGCACATCACAGGTGAGAATCAACAAGTGACCTGGTTTGGGGATTGAACTAGGCCATTTTTTTTACCTTTCTGTTTTATTTGTGTGTCTTAGTGGCTTGCATGTACTTGCGTGGGCTGTCTTTACTCTCAACCCTGGCCAAAAGAAAGCAACTCCCCTAATTCTCCCTTATGCTTTGCTTATTCTCTTTCCCCGCAACTCTCTTAGCATTTTAGCTAAGATTAAACCTTGCCTCTGAGATATTGTTTCTTACCTATGGCCCATGTAACACAGTGGCAGAGAAGAGCATCAAGGAAGAAGAGATTTGATGCATCTCTTCCTAGTGTGATCCTTCTTTGCTTTAGCAACCCATGCCCAAGGGGGTCACACCAACCTCAGACAGCTCTGTGCTGTCTTGGAGAAGCTCTGGAGTCTGGAGAGCCTTCCCACCACTCCACCTCTGGTGCAGTTGTAAGCTACCTGTACCTATGGAGGTGGGTCAGGTCTCTCCTCCTTTGCCTGCACCTTTCTGCTGTGTTCATTATGCACATTATGATTGTGAAGATCTGCATGAGTTGACAGTCCCTTTCCCCAGTAACTCCCTTTTCTCTGATTCCCCTGGGGGTGTCTGTGCTGTCTGGATTCTCCTTTGCTACCTGTCCTTCTCTGCAGGTTTCGTCCTCTCCTGGTCCTGGCATGACTGACCAATTGGCTGGGGTTTTTTTCTTACCCTTTGTAGATATTTAGGCTTTCATTTACCCTCCCAGACTTCTCCCCTCTCCCAAGCAAGAGAAATACCAGCTTGCTTGGCATTTGCATAGAATTCACATCTTCCAAACCAGGATCTCCACTAGCCAAGGACAGTACATACTGTGTGTTCGGTTACTGTCATGGGAAAGCTTCTGTTTCTCTCCTTTCTCTCTTTCTCTTTCTTTCTTTCTTTCTTTCTTTCTTTCTTTCTTTCTTTCTTTCTTTCTTTCTTTCTTTCTTTCTTTCTTTCTTTCTTTTTTTTCTTTCTCTTTCTCTCTCTCTTTCTTTCCCTCTTTCTCTTTCTTTCTTTTTCTTTCTTTTCTTTTTTCTTTCTTTTTTCTTCTCTCTTTCTTTCTTTCTTTCTTCCTTACTCTCTCCTTCTCTCTCTCTTTCTATACACATCTATCTACCTCTCTTTTTCATTTGTCTTTTTCTTTATCTAATCTATCATTTATTTATCTGCTTCTAATGTATTTATCTATAATTCATCTTTTTCTCTCTATCTTGCATTCACTTATTTATCTCTGTCCTCAGCTGTCTGTCTTGCTGTACCTGTTATTTATGTATTTATACCTCTGTCAACATTTGTCTCTGTCACTGTGTTTCTGTGCATTGTCTATCACTGTCACTACCATTTAGCTATCTAATATCTATCTATATCTTATTTATCTTTTCCTGTCCTTCTCTCTGCCTCACTCCTTCTCCCTATGCTTATCACAGTCACAGTATATTTATCTCACTTATCGCTGTGATATCTTATTTCATGGTCTCTTTCTGTCCATTTATCTCTTTTCAGGGTCTGTCCATTTTTTCCTTTCTGTTTCTCTGTCTCACACTCTCTAATCTAATTTTTAGCTGTCTCCCTCTTCTCATTTGTCTTCGTCCTTCTTTTTTGACACCGAAGACCTCAGTTCCAAAAAATCACATGTGAAAAAAGTGCATGTGAGCCCAAGTCTGACTTGAACGCGTGCTCAATGAACATGCAGCCAGGCTGGGTGTTCAACCAGCTACACAGCCAGCGGCCCATCTTGTGCTGGAAACCAAGGCAGATCCTGAACTCCTGCAATAAAGGAGCCTTTCTGGATCTGTTACTGAGTTTCTTCCTCCCATATCGAGCTTCTGAGAATAAAGGAAGGAGCTGATTGGTTTCACATGACCTCAGGGCAGAAGACCCTGGATAAGCAGGTTGCTAACAGCCTAGTCTTCCCTTCCTTTGCCAGCATACAACTAAGCTATACAATTTGTTTGTTGATGTCTACCTGAAGAGATATTCCTCCTCTGATAAAGTGCTGTTAGTTTGCGCCAAGCTAAGTAGTTAACAATAGTCCCCATTTCAGAGATCTTTCTATATGGTGCATCATCCTACACATTCTGCTTATTGAATAATAAAAAACAAAAATCTGCTCATTGGCTTCTGGCCATCATTTTTCCTGGAGGTACCAACTCTCGTGTTATGACAGATTGGAGATATGCCTGATACCGCTCATAACCTCCTCCACTTAGAGGTAGGATTGGGTCCGTGGCTCAGTGTTGAAAGCTCACTCCGCTCCATGCTTGGAGATTGCCAAGTGCAAACCTCTCCAAACCTACTTTCTGCAGCTGCCATGAGCACGGAGAAGAGCCTGACCCTCCCAAGTGAAGGGTTTGACTTCAGTAACATCTTCCCGCAGTGTATGCTATGAATGTGCTACAATACTCTGATTTGTCCTAGTGTGTCCTCTAGCAATGTCAAGATGATCGCAGCTGCCATAGTTACAGCCAGTGCGTTTAGCTTTAACAGCTTTTTAAAAGTTCTTTTATTCTGTTTGGTGGTCTTGTCATCCTGTCTTACCTGCTCTGTAGTCTTTGAGGAGAGCTTTGCTCGCCCAGCACCCACCATTCCCAGTATGAGTGGGTAGAAAAATTAGTGTCTCTTCAGTCCCATGGGATGTCTCTGTCATGTCCTACCTCTGACCCAAGTGGAGCAGCTGAATAAGATCAGGTTATCCCAAAGATCTTTATCTCTGATCCATTGAGAAAAAAAATAGATAAAAGGACAATTTTGTTTGGTTGGTTGGTTGTTTTTTTTTGTTTTTTTTTTTCCCCTTCTGAGATGGGCAAAAGGGGACATGCATTTATTTCTCTTTTTCTGTGCTGAAATACTGGGTAAGTAGCCTTCAGTCCCACATCGCTTCGCCCCTGCCCCACAGCCTGTGATTTTCATCCCCTGGAGACATCAAGGCTGATGTCATTATGTTCCAAAGGTGTCTGTTGCAGCCTGAAATCAACTGAGCGATAGATTCTTATGCCCAGAAAAGGAGCAGATGTCTTGTTGTGGACAGTGTTGTGTGGGAATGAGTGTCTGTTTGTCCTTTATATACCTCCTAATTGGCATGTTCACCTCGACCTCATTTTAAGGTTTTCCTCTCCTATTAAGGAATATTCATGGAACTCCTTTCTTTCCTCAAGGGAAATTGGAAAACACTAGATAATTATCTCTTACAAAGACTTGCTATAATTACTAGAACATAAGCTTTCTGGAGAACAGTTGGAAATTTATTAAAAATTGTATATATTTTAAAATACCAAATTATTGACAGTGAAACTGTTCAAGTGAAAAGAGCAACCTGAAGCAGTTCAATGAATTGATGTTTGGGTTTTTTTTAAAAAAAGAATTTACATTTGAAATCATTGATAATGCTGCATTTCATCTATTTTCTGAATCAAAATAATTTATGACATGAAAACAACCTTTTATTTTAAAAAATTCTGTTCCTCCATAGGCTAGTAATATATATATATTTCATATATATACATATACTACATGTACTAAATATATATGCAAGATATTGTTATCAATATGACAATGTGTATTGTCTTAGTTGGGATTTTTGGCCATAATTGTGTTGGAAAATTCACATCACAGAGAACTTTCTCAAAATGAGAAAGTTTTTTTTCCTCCTCAGCTTTAGCTTTGCCTCCAGCATCCTGGATTAAAAAAAAAACAAACTAAAAAGCAAAAAAACAGTATAAAACACTATTCTGCCGCCATAGCTTCTTTCTGAGAGGTCCAAGGGAACATGCTAGCGTGGTGTGACTGTGGTAGGTGTATTGACGTGTTAACAAAAACCTAGGTGAAGTGCTAAGGATACTCGTCTGTCTCCCTAGTGCTGAATAAAGACATCACCACCTGCAGGACCTCAACCATCACAGGAACACTGAAGCGTCCATCCCTGCCAGATGAAGAGAAATTGAAACTCAATCACCAGAAGGGTTCATCAAACTTTAACAGTCTTCCAGCCAATGTCTCCAAGATGCACCTTCAGGGCTCACCACACTACCTGGGAGCCATCAACCTGAATGAGTTCAGCAATCACAGTCTCACTCTGAAGAAGGACAAGAATCATCCACCTAAGTCCATCTACATCTGTGATGGGGACATCTTCAAGAAGTTGGACTCAGAACTCTCCCGGGCACAAGAGCAAACGCTGGACACCAGCTACGTCATTCTGCCTACAAACACGTCTACCTTACGGGCCAAACCACCCAAAGACGAAAGCAAATACAGCATCAATATTGACCAGATGCCCCAGACACGGCTCATCCACCTCAGTATGGCTACTGATCCAGGCTTTGTTGTCAAGAGTCCTCCACGGGAGCCTGTAACCATGACGTGCACTGAGGTGCAAGGTTCCCCCATGATACAACAGCAGCAGCAGCTGGCTCCACAAAATATCTCCAATGAGTCACAGATTCCCAACAGCCTGTGTGACACAGGTGACTCAGGGAACTCAGGTGTGGTGTCCAAGAGTGAGACCGTCTCCACCCTCTCCATGAGCTCCTTAGAGGTGAGCGTGTGTATTACTGTCTTGTTCTCAGCCCAGAATGATGCCCTGCCCTCAACGCTGGCCACACCAGCTGTTTCAAGAGAATCATCTTTAGTCAAATGCATCCCACCATGCAATGCCAGTATTATATTATCATGAGGGATCACTGTCATGTGATACCATTTTGTAATGTAATGTTTAAAATCTCTCATGGCTTCCACAGACATATCCCATTGCTGGATAAACTGTCTTTAGCCCTACAGACAATGCAAAGTCCAATAAAAATGTTAGTTTGCCAAAGACATGGCTTGCATTACCTTTTCTCCTTCTGTCCTCTGCCTCTGTTTCCCATTTTGATGACTTCAGCCATGAAACAAATGAGAAAACCTGAGAGATCGCAGGTGTAAAATGTCCCTAAGGCATGCCCTACAATACTCTTAACATCAGAGAGATGTCAGAGGTTTTACGTAAGTGCAGTACTCTCCCTCTGACCTGTGATAACTCATTACGTATATTAGCAGTTCTCCTTAGACCTTTGATCTTACGCTGAGGTCTATCCTAGGGCATCTGGCCCTTTTCTTGACTATTGTCAGAGAGCAGGTCTTGGCCATTGCTGTCCAAATTTCAGTCTTGTCTGACAGGCCCTCAAAAGTTCCAGTAGATCAGTTGGCTGATCTACTGCTCCCTCTCTGCTTTCCATTCTGTGAATGACCTGCAAGCTCATAACTAGAACAGAGCTTGAATTGGCCAGATTCCCATGCTCAGCCCTCCTCAAGGCTCAGTGTTTTTTGGTAGAGAACCCTCTAAATGGCTGGTACTTTCTATCATGAAGAGCCAGAGAAAGATGTCAAAGTTGTAGGAAGAAGTAAAAGGAGGACACTCCCTGTTTTATCTACTATGCTGTTGAGTTTGTACCCACTCACCAGCATCAATCCCTTATTAACCTTCACCCATCTCTTTTTTTTTTTTTTTTTTAATACCCAGAGGCGGAAATCCCGGTACGCAGAGCTGGATTTTGAGGTGAGTACATCCCTTTCTGAATGTACTTTTCTAGGGGCAGGATAAGAAAAAGAAATGCTGCTTTCTTTTATTTCTGGCACCTTTGAAGGAGTGCTGCCTTTGCCAAAGAGCTTCTTCAAGGATATAAAAACAGTGGGTTAAAAGAGTCGTGCTGGATGCCTAGTAAGGCTTACCCTGTGCAGCTAAACAAATAGGTGACTTATATTGGTACATGCTTAATTTATGGAGCAGCAGCTTCTGTGTAAACAGTTGTAAATCAAGATCCTACGTCGGCCTGCCCAAGGCTGTCACTTCTTCTCTGTGAGCAAAATGCTTATGGAGAGATGATGGAGTGGTAGGTGACTGCACTACGTTCCTGTTTGGGAAGTACATGTATGTTTGGCTGTTGGCCTAAAATGCCTTGCCTTCTGTGTGCAAGACCTGTTGCTTAACAGAAAGAAAATTAAAATGTTACCACCATCACAACCCATCATCAGCCCTGGTCTTTCACACCTATTAATGAACCTCACAGAATAAGCTGGGGTGGAAAAAGTCTATACTGTATGTAAGGAAATGTCTGTCCTCACACCTGAGGCATAGAGTGGAAAGCTTTGAAACATCAGGTCCTCCACAGAGAGTCCATGAGGCTACTGAAAGCTAGTGCAGCTATCCTGAGTCCAATTATGGCACCCTTCCTAGCAGAGCTATCCTCATCCTTCAAAGCTGCTAGCTTATTCCAAAACAGAGTCATGCTAAGGGCCCATGAGGAGTTGCCTTAATGCTATCTCCTTCTCTGGAGATAATCAAAACCCAACTGGATGTGTTCCTGTCCAACCTGCTCTAGGTGAACTTTCTTTGACGGGGGTGTTGGACTAGATGATCTCCAAATGTACCTTCCAGCGCCTACCATTCTGTGATTCTGTAATGCTAGAATCACTGCAGAGCTCCAGGCTGTGAGCTTGGTCTGAAATTGAGGCACAATGGGTACATCAAGCTGATGATACTTCAAGTTGGTCACAAACTATTTGAGCCACCTTCTCCAATATATATTGACAGAGCACAAGAAACCCATATTCAATATGCTATTACATGTAAAGGGAAGTCTTTGTAGAAGTTGGTCCTGCCTCTGTTTCTGGGCAGTAGAAGACAGAAGTGAAATGCAGAAGGGCCAAAATACAAAGAAAAGGAAATTGTGGAATAGTTTCTGATGGAACTTCTTGTAGCCAAGTCCTACATGTTTGAGTAAGCTCTGAACATATTTGCAAAGGAGGCATGCTAGAACAGAGTGGACATGGGGTCAGGTATCAGTTAAAAAGGTCAGCAAAGCTTCCTAGGTCAAGCTGGTAGAACATTGCCAGTCAAGCACAAATTCTGCAGTATAAACAGTCGGTAGTTGCAGGTTTAGGGTAGCCATAAAGTCAAAAATTAGTCTTTTCCACTTTCTCCCATCATCTCATCCTGAAAATAAAGGCAGTGCTACACTGGGTGCTCAGTGGACTTTGAAGGTAGTTTAGGCACAGCAGATTGCACCTGCAGGGAGACAGAGGCAGGTTTTAAGAATGTATGTAACTTGGGGGGGCAGACGTGTTGTTGCTCTACAGCTGAATAGGGTTTGCTGACCTGCGGCCCTTGTGTTTGCTTCAGAAAATCATGCACACAAGAAAACGTCACCAAGACATGTTCCAAGACCTGAACAGAAAACTCCAGCATGCAGAGAAGGAGAAGGAGTCTCCAACAACGGACAGCAAGGTTAGTCAGACACTTGAAGAACTATCTTCTCCTAGAGCTCTCTAGTGCCAGCAGGAGTACGTGAAGAAACAGGAAAGTTTAGGAACCCTCACTGAATGCCTTACCTTGATTTTCTAACCATGCATGTTGGAACAAGCACATGTGCACCACACAGGACACAGAGAGTCACAGAGGTACCACTAGCTTATCTACAGCGTGGTCAGCAGCCCAGAAGGAGAATGTCTGTCCTCATGTCTGTTTGTGGTGAATGAATTCTGTGTTGTCTTGTTTGTCTCTGTTCCCTGTGTCTGTGTCTGTTCTTTGCATCCCTGTTCAGGTCATCTCCAAGTGCCCCATCTACCCACTCATAGCTAGGAACCAGAAACCAGAACAGTTTTGAGGACACCTAGGTGGAAAGGAGAGAGGGCAGAAGGTGGGGACAGCAGAAATGTTCTACCCACCTGCAGGGACAGAGTTGGAAGCCAAGGTGGCATTAATGGGCGTAGCTATTTAGGGAAGCCCTAGCAATGGGATTTAGCTGTGATGGTGGCAGTACTTCTTGGGGATTTCACGCTAAGTCAATATAGCATGAGGGCATTTGTGGCAGCTGATCAGCATATACATGGTTTTCTTTGCCAGGAACAAAATTCCAGGGCAAAAAAAGAGTTTGAGGGAGGCAGGGAGAAGGAAAGACCTTGCAGCCTTTCAGTAGGGCAGAGATTTGGTACTAGAAACAGATATCAGGAGCCTGTGTAGTAAGTGATGTGGATAACACAAATATGTAAATAAGGGAGGGCAGGCTGATGGCACCTCCCCCTTGTCTCAGCCCCTTAGGCCTGCTGGGCAAGAGCCAAAAGGTTGCAAGGAAGAGTATCTACTCCAGCAGAAGGGTAAAACAAGCAGCAAGGTCAGGTTGGCAGTAAGAAATGAAATTTGGGTTGTGTCTACACTCAGGAGAGGGGCAAGGTGAGCTATTTATAACATTCTTGGTCATTTACAAGCAAAGTCAGATGCAGGATGCACAGTCACTTTCAGCATGGCCAAGGAGACACTAGAGGGGCTTATTTTGATGGGACTCTCTTAGAGGCAAGACCAGAGCTCAGAGAGTGATTGAACAAGGGGTTTAGTTTGGTTCTTTGTGGAAGCAGAGCACCGCAGAGCCTTTGGTCTGCTTTCAGATCTCACGGCAGTGCTGTGCTGAGCTCCAGAGATGTGAGCCCAGTGAATCCTGCTTTTACTGTTTGTGGCAAGGTGTCATTATGGGCTGTCCAGTGTTACAGAATGAGAGGGATAATGAATCTAGCAGGCAGGTTCAGATCAAAGAAGCCTGTGTCGGCCTGGAATCCCAATGCATTTCCCTGAATTTCATCTCTCTGCTTTTTTCCTATTATTTAGGTATGAAACAGATGTAAAATCAGAAATGCCTAAATACCATGTAAAAGCTAATCTGTGGTATGTTTGCGGGAGGTTTTTATAGATTGAGATGTTTTCAGTATTTCAGAGATGCATCTATCTAGAATTAAAGTTGCCAGTGTCAGCATCAAAGAGCTTTGAACTGCTGGAAAGAAGCTGTGAAGGTGGCCTTTGCATATTGACTGAATCTTTTTCAAGTTGTGATTTTTCCCTTGGATGTAGCCTCAGAGGTTGATCTTGAGAAGATCACTATTGGCAAGTCAGTAGTGGATATTGGTTTAAAAACATCCAAAGCAGCACAAAGAAGAAATAAATAGCTTTCTTCACCCCTTTTGCTGCCATTTGCTGCTGGCGACCCCACTGTAAATCATGGCCCGTCTTCAGCTTGCCCTGAGAAGGCAAACTGCAGATACCAGGAATTACAGTAACAACAAAAGAATTTTTTCTCTTTCATGTATGTTTAGGTTATAAAACGATGGAGTATTTCTTCTGGTGGAAGTGATAAAACTAACATTAGTGTAAGTCTGGCTTTCATTTTGCACAGAAGAGCATTGTAGACCTGTCCCAAACCCTTCCATAACACATGAATCCAAACACATTCCTTCACTGGTAGGAAACTCATTGCCTTGTGGGCATGAACAAGGTCACAGAATCACACAGAATCACAGAATGGTTTGGGTTGGAAGGAACCTTAAAGATCATCTAGTTCCAACCCCCCTCCTTGGACCCTTTCACACCTAGCATCGTGTAACAGAAGGGATGTCCTTCTGCTAGAGTAGAAGGGTCTAGTCCACCTGCCTGCATTACTGTATCTTTGACTTCCCGTTCTAATAAGCATCCACAAAATCAAACTACCAAGTCTCTCTCCAGCCATGGTAGTTTCCTAGCCTCTCCTGGCAGCATGTCCCATTTTCCTTAGTCTTTTCCAAGCTACGACACTTTTCCTAACCTTCATGCACTTCCTGTCTCCTCCTTCAACTCCAAGATCAGAAAGGTGCTGCTGAGACTTGAACTAAATGTCTGCATAGGACAGACTTCCTTTGGGAATTGCTAGGAATGGGGCTGGCCTTTTTTAGGGACTGGTTTGGGGTTTGTTTTTTGTGTAAATGCTAGTCCTCACTGTACTTCCGTGCACTGGCCAAAACTGATTATCTCATCACACTGAATACATAGTTCCTCTCAGATGAACTATAACATCGTCAGATTTGAAGGAAGCTCCAACAGAAGAATGGGAGGAGGAAACAGATCTCCTGTCTTTTTAGGAAGAGGGACTGAAAATTCAATCATCACATGTGTTTACTGTTGAGAAATTCTGCAGCTTCAGTGGTAAAACATGACTTTTAAAGGGTCTTCAGCAAACACCCGAAGGTTTGAACCAGCACATATATTGCTCCTCTCTAAATATCCTGACACATTTAAACTTTGGATAAGTATTACCGGAGTGTCTACTTGAAAGATAAAGACGACTGCTCTTTGCCCACTGTCCCAGAGTAGTTACTGGTAGAACTGGAAACATAATCTGGGACTCCTGCACATTTGAGCTGTTCAGTTTTCCTCCTTTACAAGGTCCGTTTCTGAAAGGCATTGCTGATGTGAGAAAGACCCAAACTCTATCAAAGGCAGCCTTGACAAATGCTTCTGGGCTTGTCTTTCATCCCGCGGACATGGAGACAGGTTTGGTGATGAATTCTGCGTTCCCCTCCCCCAGAAGCCAAGGATTCCTTCCTTGGGACCTCTCTTCTCCTTTGTGCTGAAGGGCACAGGGTGGAAGCATACATGTGATGCAAAGCACTGTGCAATACTGCTGCTAGGTGTCTCATGTCACCGTTCAAGTCAGAACTGTTACAGCAAAGGTCTGGAGACTAATCCACATCTCACTGAGGTTAGGGTGTCCCCACCGCAGTCATCAGCTGGCCTGTTATCAACTTACTAATGAACAATGTTGCCAGGATGGTATGTCAGAGGCAGGCAATTAGGAGAACCAGAATACTGTCTGAAATGCCGACCACGTCTGAATCTTGATTGTATTTAATGTATTCCCAGGAACTACTGTGGCACTAGTGTTTGCTGCAGTTATTTTGCTACAAACGAAAGCACACTGCTAATGCTAGAGTAACTTGAGCCTCAGAGTCCAATAATACAGAATTTTCCTTCCTTAGGCAACAAAGTTGGATTTTTCCATCTTTTTTTTCAGTTTATTACATGAAATCTATGCCATGTGGCATTTACTTTCTTATATATCTATCTCAACTGTAAAAATGCTCCCATTGGAAGCACCCTCAGATATTCCTGATTAAAATCACATTCTTCAGCAGGATTTATGTTTAAAGCATACAGGAACACACATCCACTTGCATTCAAACCTAGGCCACCTCACTGCTGCAGCAGAGTAAAGGGGTCTTACTCATTTGTGGCTTTACGAACTAATCAGGGATGTAGACACTATTACCCAAAACGATCTTTTCAGTGCTAGGGAATTAAGATATTAGCAGACTGAAATACAGCAAGATCTGATGACTGCAAGTTGAAAAGTCAAATTTTTAATGCACAAATAGATCTCTGTTATAACGGGCTATGGTAATTTTTCTCTCTCTTGCAGTCTTCAGGTTCAGATGAGGTAAAGAAGATGGAGAAGATTTTTGAAAAATCAGCCCTTACTCAAAAGAAAGTTACAGGGTTGTTGGCAAGACTCCTTTGTTCCTGTTATGCTGCAATTTGGGACAGATTCTCTCTGTCCACCTGAAGGGACTTCAAATATGAAAAGAGGTCTCGGGAAGAGCTGGATTTACTTTGCTCATCCTCCTCCTAAATGCCTTTGTGGGCGCATCAGAGAGGTCTGAATATTTATCCTCTAGACAGCTTATATGCAGCCAGGAAGCATGAAAGGAACCAAAGGCTTGGAGACAACCACAGCAGGATTTGCATCAAAAAAACCCAGCCATCCACCCCACGCATCCTAAGCGATTAAAATGAAAAAGTCTCTCGGTGTCTGGGATCCACCAAGCCTTCATTTTTAAGGTTACAATCAGTAGTATGTGGCTTCCACTGGGTTTGTAGCTATCTCTTCACAGCAGCTTTAAGGCACATTTTGCTGCCCAGAGATATGCATATTGAAACATTAGGTTGGTACAGACTCAGATAGCAGACTTCTTCCTTCATAATCACTCCCATCACTTTGAGTTGTTCTTTAACTACCCAATTGCTACCAAAAAAAAAAAAAAAAGAAAAAAAATAAAAAAAAATCCCATTGTTGGAAACCTTTCTGTGAGTTTGTTTCTCCATTTAAAAGTCTGCCCTTTGCCTGGCAGACTGTAGGCTCCAACAGGCAATTTTTTTTTTCCCTCCTTCCCCTTAAATACACACACTTCCCAAGGTCTAAATTCCTGCAGCTGAGAGCTCTTCACATTAAAGCAGGGCAGTGGCTATTTTCAAGCTACTTTGTACCACATGGGAAATATTTTCCTGCGTAGATCTCTATTGTCAGGGTAAAGCATCTCCAACACTGCTCCTCCCTACGAGTTAATTGCTAAAGAAATTCCAGCACATCAGTTGGACATCAGGAGGGGTTCACATGCTCTGCAACAGCATGGTACAAAAGTGGAGGCTTTGCAGCCTTTAAAGGAAGTGGAGGCTTTGTTTCTTCTCCGCTTAGCACCAGCTTTGAAAGCAATGGAAGTGACACTCCTGCCTTCCCCCTTGGCAGGAGTCCTTTGATGCAGCTCCATTAGAGAAGTTTGAATCACATACATATTCCTCTCTCCTTGCCAGCATCTGGCTTTGCATTCATTTTAAACAGCACCTCTGGTGCCGAGGTCAGCGAAAGCTGTGCTGAACAGGGCTCTGCAAATTTCTCTGATTTGCTTATTCTTGCTTATTAGCTACTTGTTACTTTCAGCTCTGTAGCTGGAATGGTTTTTGCTTTGGCTAGAGCCCGGTCCTGGAGCTCACATACAGGATCTGGACTCAGTCTGTAACTCAGCTTTCAAATCCAGTCCCATCTCTGTGTTGGTCCTGGATGAATACGTGCTCCAAAATCCAGTGGGAAAAGATACAATATTTTTTTTTTTCTGCCATTCTATGACTTTTTCCTATTTCCTGCAAGACAGCTTTTCTGGATTGATTACTCGCTTTCCCTTCTCAGGTCAAGATTTTTCTTGGCTTTCCTCTTCAGACACCTAGAAGATTACCCAACCCACCAGCACTTGCTTTGGCATCTAACAGAGTAGTAAGAAAAAAGGAATATTGATCAATATTGCAGGTCATTCCTAGTTGGGACTGTGTGTCTCCCTGGCATGATATGCTGCATGAAAGAATTAATTCCCTTGTTTGCTTCACTTTCAGTACCTGGCTGGGGAGCTAGGCAGCCCTGCACCCAGGTGGGAAAATTTGGCTCCTGTCCATGGGAACCTCTTTGAATTGGCTGAGGCTGGGGGTGGAGGAGCTCGGGTGCTGGTGGTTGTGTCAAACTCAGGCTCATTCCTCACTGAGGAATGAGAAAATTGGGAGGCTGAGCCCCTCCTGCTGTTGACTTTGTGTCCCTCTGCAAAGGAAGCTCCACTTACAGATAGGGTGTCTCCTCTGTGCTACATGTTTAATCTTCTCTGCACTTCTTAAAGGCTTTGGTAACTGGCAAATTTTAAAAGACCAATAGGGAGGAATGCTACATAAAGTATAATAACTACTACAATAAATTCTGTTATGAAAATGACATCAAACCTTAATTCATTCATCTATAAACCATCTGTCAGCTACCGGCTGTCTAAATATACCATCAATCAGGATTTCACCTCCTGTAGATCATCTGATACCTTGTTTCCCAAGTACAGGGCATCAGTTACTCTGTATTTCTCAGAGAAACATCTTAACCCCCATATCCTCTGTTCCACCAGTCAGTTCCTTCCATGCTCTTTGAAGCTATCCATCTATCAGCTGCCCCAAAACCATGCAGTGGTGACCAGTAAATTGAAGCTCCTGGTTGTTTAAACTGGTTGAAAAAGGAGTCTATAAAGAATCGTGCTTTGGGTGCTCTTGGTCCCCTTCGGGAGTCCCTAGGTGTCTCTGTAAGGCATGGGGCAGCCTTGAATGATTTCAGCATTTTGGAGAACGCCCAGTCCTCCATGTCTACCAAGTAGAGTGCTCTTCAGTAGACCATAAACGTTGTTCAAAAAAAAAAGGATGGCATGTTAACCGGATGGATTAACAGCATGAATAGCTTGGAAAATAGCCTGTTCCTCATGCTGGTGGACCATGGGCTTTCTCTACAACCTTCAGGCAAGGGGCGGTTTATGAGTCTATGAAAAGAGCGCCTGAGGGTCTGTGAAAGAGCTCCTTGATTCAGTGCAAGTTCATCTTCAGTTGTGCATGGCCTCACCAGACTTTGGCTCACAGCAACCCCTACAGGTTAGACCACCTGAATTTAAGAGAATACAGAAACAGAAGACAGATTTTTATAGCCCAGAAAATGCTGCATATTTCGTTTCCTAACTGATTTTCATCAATGCAAGTTTAAACTACAAATTATTTCTTCTTTAAAAGAAAAAAAATGAAAAAAAGAAATTCTGAACAAAGTCAGACACTTCCTTTTATTTTGCTTTTCTCCTAAATGAAAAACAAACAAATAATCAAACAAACAAACAAACAAAAAAAAAACCAACAAACAACGTATCATCTTCATAGCCTAGTCTCATAAAATGAAAGAACTGCAACTAGTCTCAAACAAAGAAAGGAAAATTTATCATTCTGTAAAAAAACAAGACAGCTTTCCCATTTTCTAATCACTTCTCATCGACATTGATCCAAAGATGGATTAGACAGCATAAGCCACATTTATCTTTCAGATTCCCTGCTATACGCTCTGAATAACTTCATTCTGGTCCTAGAATCATCAATGTCATGGGGAGAGACCATTTGGGTCATGAAATATCCTTCAAGATGACACTAGAGGCAATGAAAACAGCATGGGAGTAGCTGGTTCTAGGGGAGTTATCCCAGAATGCTCTGTAGAAAGGACTGGATTCCTCTTCAGGTTATTCAGGGTAATTAGAAAAATTTGATATTAAAAAAAAAAAACCAAAAAAAAAAACAAAACAAAACCCAAACAAAAAAAAAAAAAAACCCAAACACAAGGAGATGCAGCTTAAGAGCTTGCACATTTCATCGTTTTTGACTGAAGCGTGAAAAGAAAGCTGTCTTAAAGCAGCGAGAGCTGCTCTTAGAGCACCGGTTTCCTGTGCTGTATTTATGCAGGAGACTGATGCTGCTCAGGAGCAAAGGAGTTACTCCAGGATCCAGGTATTCTGACTGAAGACAGCCTGGACCCTTGAAGGCAGCACAAAGCCAACACGCAGATGAGCCCGTGGTAGGGAGGTGCTTTGCTTCACCACCGTCACCTTCCCATAGCCACCGTGAGTCCAGCACAGGTGACTTGTTGCCAGTCTAACTTTTGGAAGAAAGGGCTGTGTGGATTATCTCAATGCACTTTGCCTCTGTCTTTATTAGGGATTTGGAGGGTTATGTTGGCACTGCATCTTAAATGCCTTTTGTCCCAAATCCTCTCCCTCTGCCTTAAAGACAGGCAGCCAAAATGAAAGCCACAGGTGAATGAAGGAGACTCCCAATGCAACCAGAGTGATGAAGACCTCCAGTTTGTCCTGCACAGAGGGTTTTACCCCAACATTGGGCCTGGGTGCTCCCTCCCTTCCCACCCCTCTGACAGAGGAGTCTGCTCCGCCATCCTGGCACCAGGCAGGAACCGATAAACATTTCTCCCCTCCTTGACAGCCAGAAGCTCATGGGCCGTGTCAGGCCAGAGTAATAGCTCTGTCTCTGTGAGTTACTGGCACAGCAGTTGCTGCTTTCAGCTCCTGTCTCAGGCCATTCTTGACTGTCTCCAAGGCTCCAGGCCCTGGGCCAGCACCGGCGCCTTTTACAGCCGGATTACACAACCCTCTCTCCAGTGTTTTTCTTCTTTTCTGTGTATAGCTAGGTTTTCCCTCCTGTCTGCAAGGATTGCTAAGACCCCACAGCAGGGCTGGAGGAAAATGCCAGAACTGAAGCATGAGCCCAGTGGCTGTTTCTATACACTGTTCAAGTGGCCAAGACCCGATAAAAACCTTTTCCATATGGAGGGAAAGAAAAAGGGTGCTGTTCCCAGGAGACTGCTACCGATTCCCAGGGTGCCTCTTGCCAAGAGGAGATTTTCTTTTGTTTCCCAGCATCCTTGCCAGAGCTCAGCCTGGATGATTGCATTTAACCTGCTCAGAGATCCAACTGGACACCGAGTCTTTGTGCACCGATGCTCAGATCATAGCTGTGCATGCGGCTCTGTGAGCTGCTGGTGTGCCATGGTAGACCCCTGAGATAGCACCTCTGCTCACAGCATCACTAGAGAAGTCTAAGTCTTTTCTGAGAAGTAGCAAACTAAAAGCATGCCCATCCCTCTCCATTTGCTCATCTCGTGAGGCTCCTTTTCATCTTCTAGCTGTAAATAAACACCTTTGGAGCCACTGAGCCCTCCACAGTCATAGGTAGATAACACATCACGCTGATAAGCTTGGTAGAAACAACCATATGGGCATCATATCCAAGGCCAGTCTGTCCCTGTCTCCTCTCTGTGGCAGAGTAAAAAGCAGTTTGGAAAAATAAAAGAGCAGTGCAAGCATGTGGCAGTGCATCTTCTAAAAGATCACCGAGACTCAAATAATTTGTGCTCAGAGACCCCCTGATGCAGAATGGTGTCACTTTAATTCATAGTACTGAATGGATGTTGCTTTTGTGACTGTTTACACATATATTTTATAACTTTGGAAGCTTTCAACATCAACAGAGAGATGTGGAAAGGTGGTGTCGTGGTTTAACCCCAGCTGGCAACTAATCCCCATGCAGCCGCTTGCTCACTTTCCCTGGTTGGGATGGGGAAGAGAATCAGAAGAGTAAAAGTGGGAAAACTCATGGATTGAGATAAAGGCAGTTTAATAGGTAAAGCAGAAGCTGTGAACACAAGCAAAGCAAAACAAGGAATTCACTCAC
Organism: Dromas ardeola; assembly: GCA_013398915.1. Classification (NCBI taxonomy): domain Eukaryota; kingdom Metazoa; phylum Chordata; class Aves; order Charadriiformes; family Dromadidae; genus Dromas; species Dromas ardeola. The sequence continues at coordinate 13,927 of VYZM01019779.1, read as the reverse complement.
TGCTTCCCATGGGGAGGCAGCTGTTCAGCCATCTCCAGGAAAGCAGGGCTGCATGACGCTTAATGGTTGCAACGGTTACTAGGGAAGACAAATGTCATAACTCTGAATATCCCCCCCTTCCTTCTTCCCCCATTTTTATTGCTGAGCAGGATGTTGTATGGTATGGAATATCCTTTTGGCCAGTTGGGGCCAGCTGTCTCAGCTGTTTTCCCTCCCAACTTCTTGTGTACCCCCAACCTACTCGCTGGCAGGGTGGTGTGAGAAGCAGAAAAGGGCTTGACCCTGCTTAAGCACTGTTCAGCACTAACTAAAAGATCCCTATATTATCAACACTGTTTTCAGAACAAATCCAAAACACAGCCCCGTATTAGCTACTATGGAAAAAAATTAACCCTATCCCAGCCAAACCCAGCACAGGTGGTCTGCACTTTGGCTGGGCACTGTGTGCGGGACCAGCTCCTGGGGTTCACTCTGGGCTAGGCCCTGCTTGGTGTCCTGTCATGCTCTGTAGTTCTTGCATTGGAAGAGATGATCCCTACCATCAGTAGTCCATCCCTATCGTCAACAAACCACTAAGAGTTTCATAGACCTCTTTCACATCCACCCATGATCTCTTCTCAAGACTGAAGGTCTTAGTCTGTATAATCCTTCTCCTATAGAACTTGCTCCATAAATATGTTCCTGGCTGTAAACTGGCCACACTTATCACTTCCCCTATATCCTTCTACCAGGAAGACCACGGAATGCACGTAATATTCAAGATGCATGTGCAGAGTGGAGTTATGCACTGGCATAGTGATGTTTTCTGTTTCATTCTCTCTTCCTTTCTCAATTTATGCGTTCTTGGACCTGTTGGAGAGGGTCCAGAGGAGGACCACGAAAATGATCCGAGGGCTGGAGCACCTCTGCTATGCGGACAGGCTGAGAGAGTTGGGGTTGTTCAGCCTGGAGAAGAGAAGGCTCCGAGGAGACCTTATAGCGGCCTTCCAGTACCTGCAGGAGGGCTACAAGAAAGCTGGGGAGGGGCTGTTTGCAAGGGCATGTAGCGATAGGACAAGGGGCAATGGTTTTAAACTAGAGCAGGGTAGGTTTAGGTCAGACATTAGGAAGAAGTTCTTTACAATGAGGGTGGTGAGACGCTGAAACAGGTTGTCCAGAGAGGTGGTGGAGGCCCCATCCCTGGAGACATTCAAGGCCAGGCTTGATAAGGCTCTGAGCAATCTGATCTAGTTAAAGACAGTCCCTTCCAACCCAACACATTCTATGACTCTATGATTCTTATTCACAATGTTTAATGTCTGGTTTTATTACTATTGAATAATTCTTGTAACTGTTAGGTCGTGCTCCCCAGTGATAGATCTGACCAGGGTCCATTGCTGTAGATGTGAACTCATAATTGTTTGGGTGTTGGGTTTTTTTTTCCCCAGTTTCTGTTCTCTACATGGATTTGCAGCTGTTCTCTATCAATAGCTCAAAAGCAGCCCATGACAAGAGCGGCCCTGAGGTTTGCTGATCACATTCAGTGTACATGATCAGATCGGGGTTCACCCTCACAGCATGAAGGAGAGGCTGAAGGTCAGGAGTGTGGCAGCCAGAGGGACTGTTAAAACAGAGATTGGTTGGGAACAGAAGAACCTGATGCTGAAAGTGGCCGTAAATAAAGCCATCAAAGAAGGACTTTCACTTGAGGGAAAAGATGGAATTATTTATGAACTTCATATGTATGATCATTTGTGCTGCTCTGTTAAATAATACAGCTGTGGACATTGGTAACAGAAAACTTGTGGCATTACAGCAATTGTGGGAGAAAACAAAATGTTTTTTATTGAAAAGAGTTGTTCTGGACAAGCTATTTTTCTTCACCTTTTGGGAAACTCTTAGTTTCATTCCATTTTTGCTCTATATGTGCTTTTGTCTTGATGTGTGCCTTCTTGCTGCATCTTTTCATGGCAGACTAGTGGCCTGTAAAAACACCGCAGGTAGAAGTTTCACTTCAGGAAGTCTCAAACTTGTCTCATTAAGAAACACACAGAGATAAAAAGGTTTCAGTTTTTAGTTGCTGTGGCTCTTAAATACATTCCCAAATAGATAATGGAATAAGTCAACAATTTTATCACCTTTTCTGTCATATTAGTATTAATCACCATTGTGTTACATCACGGAATAAAGTAAGAATAACATCAACAGCATAAGAAAACCTCTGTGTCATAGATTTTAATGAAAACCTCAGCTGCAGGTTTCCAGAACTGAAGTATTTTACATTCTTCTGAAGAATACTTTTCCAAAACTTGATTTTTTTAAGAAACAATTCTCTTTCAAAGAACTTTAAAAAAAGTTATCTTTCTCCCTTTGAATTAAAATAAAGATAGTTTCAGAATGTTTTCACTTCACATTGAGAAGACCTGGTTTGTACATTTGCCACTCTCTAGCCACCAAATGCTGTCACCCAAATCCTTCTCCCTGTTTGATGAAGCAACTTCAAACATATCTTATTTTTATATAAAGGGTGAAAGTTTGGAAAAGCAAAAGTCGTGGCTTCGGTGATGTGATTAAAGCTGTCCCTGTAGGGATAATGCTACAGTGCCTTTCCTGTTGGCGTTGCAGCTGTGAGAAACAACAGATTTACAGAAGTCTTTTAAGAAAGGACAAAATCAGAAGCTGAGGCAGGTGGATTAGCATGTAGCAAATGGGTATTTAGGTTCCCTATGGGGCTACAGCAATCTCTGCAGCATCCTGAACTACAGTCATGACGCTGCAGTCTATGTGCGGCTTCATCTCCCCAAAATCAATACCTTTCAGTGGCAACATCAAGCTGTGATGTGTCCTGGGCTGCATGTCACCTGCATGTCTGTCTCCTCACCTTCTCCCCAGACTTCTCTCCTTGTCATCCTCCACACAGCTTCCTTTCCTTCCACCCTTTCTGCCAGTCACCACTTTGCCTTTGGCAGGTGGCTCAAAAGGGCTCTGTGCTCCTGTCACATGCAAGGAAGCCTTTTCTTGCCCAGTGCTGGAGTGTTTTGTGGGGATAATTAGATGTGAAAAGCATCATTCTTGGTGGGGGGGAGAAGCTTAGTGGAACAACTCATTTAAAATCTTTGCATGGACTCCCCTTCATATACGCACTGAAGAATACACCCATTTTACAGAGCCTTTGCTCTCCCCAGAGTTTTATCGTGGTGTGTATTGGCAGAAATATTGAAAGATATTCTCTGTATTGATATCCATGGTGGGATGCTGGCAGGAAACTGGGCTAACAGCAGTCGATAAAGCCTCGAAGGCTTGGTGTGGAGTTGATGGAAATGCTTTCAGTTTCAGAGCTGATGATCCAGCCTATCAAACAGCATGGATTCACTGGCAAAATAGTTAGCATGTTTTGCTGCAATTAAATAGCCTATAAATAGCTGTGCTACATAAGGAATGTATTCACATGTATATAAAATTCAGTTGATGTATGTTCAGAAAGACCTCACTGAAATCTAGATTTTTCTGTGGAGATTTTCTGCAGAAGGAGAAAAAGATCTTAAATTCTCAAAATCATGTTCAGTTTTTCAGTGAAAACGCAAGTGGTAAAAACCTCCACTGAAAGCTGAAATATCTAAGCATTAGGTGATAGAGATAGCAGTGTGGGAAAAAAAATAATTTGTGTTTTCTTCCTGAAAATAGATAGTTTACACATCAAATGAAATTTTCATTGAAACCCTGCTTTATTTTGGATCAGGAGTTTCACAGAAAAATTGGCCTTTGGTACAAAAGAAGGTAAAAAATGGTGTTTGTTGCACAGGTACTAACCTCTCTTTCTTTCTTTCTCTCTCTCTCCTTTCTTATACTTTCCTCCTCTTGCAGCAAGAAAAACAGCAGACACCAAACAAGAGACCCTGGGAAGGAATCAGGAAAGTCCAGTCCCCACCATCATGGGTTAAAAAGGACATTGAACCTGTGGCACAGTCTCCCCTAGAACTAAAAACTGTAGAGTGGGAGAAAACAGGGGCCACCATTCCCCTGGTGGGACAAGACATTATTGACCTTCAGACAGAGGTCTGAGTGGAAAGGGAAGAAAGGGACTTTTTTTTTTCCGGAAAACAAACAAAACAAAAAAAAAACAAAACCACGTTTTAAAGAAATGATTAAATTAAATCGGAACCGAGCGACAAAAGTGTTTGGTTTCTTTTGAAACCTTTGGTAAGATGGAGTAACTTTTGTATTGTTCTCAGCAGAGAGGGGGAATATTACTTTATAGAGTATAGTAGCTGTAGGTTCAGGACAACACGAGCTTTCCCAGGTAGGACTGGAGAAGAAGTGAACCTGGAAGAGAGCGAGGAGGAGGAGGCAGAGGGTGGGGAGGGACTGCAGGGGACGAGCCCTGCCGAGATGTTTTCGGGCTGCTGCCGCACACTGGGAGCCTTCCTGCTCTGCCACAGGGAGGTGTGGAAGGTCACCCAGAAACCACCACGAATGGCCAAGAAGATCAGGGTTGCTTGGGGAGCACAAGAGGGGACACCTGCAGGAGCCTTGCTGGGATGCGGTCTCACCGTAGAACCCCAGGGGAGACCTAGCCTTGAGGGTCTGTGACATCCGATCCTCGCCTCCCACCTCTCCCTCACCAGCTCATGCAAGAAGGAAGGAGACGGGATGCACCAAGCGGTGGCCAAGAAGACATTCCCACTCCTATGTGCCACATCGTGACCTGGCATCGTGGCATCCCTGCAGCGAGTCCCCATGGGGCCCAGAGGGGGAAGTGGTGGCATCATCCATGGCTTAGGTGGAGAGGTAAGGTGGGGTTTCCTCCTCTCATCCCTCCACAGCAGAGCTCCTGCGTGCCCTAAGGAGTGGGACAGGCGCAGGAGGAAAGGACCATCTCCAAAAACCTACTCGCCCCGTCTCCAGGAAGAGGGTCGAAGGTCTTAGAAATACAGACCAACAAGAAGAATGTAGGTCGTTTCATTGACTGTTATATAGATAAACTCAGCACGGGCCTTGCAAAGGTCCTCTTGGCCTCATCCTCTTTTTTTTTTCTGTTATTCTTCCTTGCTTTCGGACTCAAATTTATTCCAAGCTGCCCCTCCCTGGAAGGCAGAGAGAGAAAGAGGGAAAGACAGATCTGCCGATGTACCTGGAGATATTTGGTATACAGAAATGTTGCCTTAGGACATTGAGACAAACTGACAACATGAATAACGTCCACTTGGAAACAAACAAACAAAATAATCTATTTTTTTCCTTCTTCTTTTCTTTTCTTCAATAAAAAGAGAACTTGAAACCCAAGACCTTTCTTTTCTTTGGCTCTTGTCATTTCAAATGCCTTTCTGTGCTGTAGGACAGCGCAGGCATGGGGTGAGGATGCCACCTGCTGAAGGTGGAAGGCAAGTTGCTCCGTGGAAAGTTTGGGATGGTGGGAACACATGGCCCCTTTGTCACTCACTTGCAATATTTTGCTTTGTTTTATTCAGTTTGGGCTTTGGTTATTTTCCCTTCGCTGGCTCTTCTTCTCCCTCCCCACTGCCCAGAGCCAGCAGGCAGGTTTGTGGTCCTACAAGAAGGAAGAGGTGGAGCTGGTCAGGAGAGCAGGACATTCCTCATCATAAGTTATTTTCTTTTTATTTCACCGTGAAAAAAATAATAATGATTTTTTTTTTTATTAAACATTCCTCAAGGCTATTTACAAAAAATAAGGTATCTCCATTTCACCCCAAAAAGTCTTGTGCAATATTTTTATCATTAAAAAATATACCACTGACATTACACACAGATTTCTTTTTTTTTCTTTTTCTTCTCATTCCAGCACTGTCTGTCTGATCTTTGGAATGATTCTCACAGCTTTGGAGATGTGTGGTGACAAACCTCCTGTTGTGAGTGGTCAGATTGTGTCAGACGGCAGTAAAACTTGATTAGGGTCTGAGTTATTACTGTGCATTTGGGTCTTTTTTTTAAAAAAAGCAAGCAAAAACCAAACAACATTTTTAGGAAAAAGCTAGTATGGGTACAAGATGCAAAACAATCACTGACCCTGGTTGTTGTTTCCTCCACTGAGAGATGTTGCTTGACATTCAAACATCCCTGCTTCAACTTTCCTTTGGGCCACCTGGGTAACTGATCTTGAAGGACAGTGGCATTTACCTTGCCATTAACTGTATAATATGAAGGATGGAACAAAAAAATTTGAAAAAATCCAAATAGTTAAAAAATAGGGAAACTGATTACTTATAAAAACTGTGATATTATTGTTCAATTTTAGATTATTCTATGAAATAAGGAAAGCACAAAGGCCTCCCTCAGATGCCGGGTTGTATGATATTGTAATTATTATAATTACACATTATGAATTTTAGCATACAGATATCTTTCTACTGTGTTTTAATTCTTTTATCTTTTTTTTTTCCCCCCCTCCCCTGCCCGACCAAGCCTGCCCTCTTCTCTCCAACCTTCCCCATTCACCCAGTCACTCCAGCTGATTTGCAGGACATTAACGGTGTTATGTAATTACAGAGATAAATGTTTGTTTAATAACTGTTGATATTCGACTTTCTCTGCTCAGCTCCTCTGTTTTCCCACGCCCTGCCCTGTGCCCTGCCTTCCCCACCCTCCTCTCTGTGTTCATCAATTTTTATTTTTTTTTCTGTACAGTTTTCAGAGCACAAAATGAATGTGTCTTATTTCTAATAAAAGAGGTGTAAACTCTAGCGACGTCTGCTTTTTAAAAGCGCCCCTGCCCACGCCCCACATGTGGTTTGCATCGCGCCTGGGTGCTGGGAAACACCTCTCCTGGATCTGCAAGCTGACACCTTGGCTCTCTACTCTGGAAGAGCCGTAACCCAGGGCCAAACTTCCCCCATGAGTACATCTTTTGCTTTTAGCTTTGTAGGTTCTTGACACCCCCAAAAATACCTCTTCTCCTGATGCACGTTCCAGGGCACGAGGAATTCCCTTTTCTGTGCTTTTCTGCAGGTATCTCTAACCCAAGCCTTGACGCCCTCTTCCCAATATATGATGTGAGGGGGCCAATATTTAACACAGATCAAGCAGCATTACTGGTAGAGGGCAGCGGTGCTGGGATATAGTTTCTAATGGGACCAGGGGGATGCTGATGCCTGTGTGCCTGCAAAGCCAATCTCAACCTCACGTGGATTTCCCTGCCACCTCCTGCATTACCAGGCAGGCTGCAAGCAGGAGCACGGCTCAGTGCATGAGGAGTTTAAGGATATCACTCATGAAAGATGACAAGAAATGAATTCAGCTCGGGATTATTCACTTCCTTGCCGCTTACCGTTGAATGGCTGAAAACCTCCAGCAAGAAAATGTGTCTATATCTCCCTGACTCTGATCCGTCCCCTGACTGGCTGTTTTCAGGTTTATAGGCAGAACTCCAGGAGGCTTAGGGGTCTGGCAAATTGGATCCAGGGTTGCTTTTCTCCAGAGCCTTGATCCAAAACCATCATGGCCCAGTAGGTCCCCGGATAGAACGACTTCTCTTGGCCCAGCTGAAATGAGCTGGATATTAAATTGGATATTCTGAAATATCTGAAATGGTTGTAGAGGTGTGGGGTTGCCCGGAGGCTCTTAGCCCAATCCCTCAACCCCTGAACCATGATCCAAACTATCTTCAATCAGCAGCACCTGATGGTGAGTCCCAGGGCTTCTCCATCCTTCCTGCAGGGGTGTTTCTCACCCTACATCTCCCATACTATGAACCTGTAGCATTAGCAGGCAGAAGGGACATACTAACCATCAGGCACCATGTGAGGTGATGGGCTGGGAGGGCAGGAGAGCCCAAACCTCAGATCATAGCCCTTGAGATGATTGAGGAGGTCCTGCTGTTTCTCATTGAGGGGAGCTGGAAGGAGGGACTACATGTCCCCGCTGTGTTCATGGGACTGCAAATAACAGCACTGTCAGTGGTGGTGGATGCAGGAGGTCAGTATATGCAGAGGTGGTTTCGTTTTGCACTGTGGTTATAATGTGGTGTGGCTGCAAGGGAGGGTCACAGGACACTTCAGCTTGGAAAGGGCCTCCTGAGGTTCCCCAAAACTGTCCTATGACCCTGTGATCCTGCTTTGCAGCTATCCCAGGCTATAGCCATGGGGCAAACGGAGAACACCACGATCTCACAAGGAGGAATCACAGTCATGCTGCAGCAGTGGATAAATGGTACGTTGCACAAGTAAGAAATCGTGTTTCTTGGTTGCTACACTGGGAAAACATGGCTGTGCTGGAAAATTGAGATGAATCTGAAAATTGAAGAATTTGCAAAGTATTCTTCCTGGGCTACCCATACAGGGAAAGGCCCTTATGGAGCAAGACACTGTTCCTGGAAGATTTGGGATCAGAGCAGGAGTTTACCCTCTGCGGTGACTTCTCTCTACTCTGTTGCTGAAGGGAGTGCTTGGGCTCACTGCACTACTAACTGAGGTGTCCAAAATGAGGTAGGATGAACCTGGGCCTGACTTGAGTATCTGCTTCTGAGCTCCTGTTATGACAAGATGTAAACAGAAGAAAAGAAAAAAAGTCTGATTTATTTTTTTTTCTTATTTACCCCAACCTGCTCCCCCCAGGAAGAGGTTAGTGCCTCCCAAGAGAAGTGTTTGCCTTGAAGCTATTAAGCAAATAGAGAACTCCTTCAAAGTAGTTTTCAACAGCCATCTGAGTAAGGTGTCCTTAGGGGATCCCTGTGGAGGACCTCTCCAGGTCCCTGCTTGCTCAGACCTACTCATGATTTTCCAAAATGTCTTTTATGTATCTGAGGCTCAAAGCTCCCTTATGCTGGCAAGCCCCTTCGATAGGCCAATATTCTACCAAGGAAATTGGTGACGGTGTGGAACACGAGAACAGTTCTTAAGCTAAGGCCATGCAGGACTTCATACTGGATGGTCAAAATCATTCCTTCCTGCTCTTAAAAACTTAAGAATCCTTTTAGGACACGATGACGAATAGTGCCAACAGAGAAACTCACTGATGATTGTATGCGCATTATGTTTGAGTAATGAACATCACTCATTACACTGTCTCGTTAGCAAGTCAAGTAGCTGTTATGGCAGTAATGCTAAAAAAGAGGCCCAGGGGAATGAGGTAGTCAGGTTTCAGTCACTCTTCGGTCTCTTCACTGATCATCGTAACAGAAGTCACCCATGCAACTTGAACTGCCTTCCTTCACTCTAACAACTCCCTGTGGAGCCCCACCACAAGGAGGTGGACCTTCCTCATCTCCTGTGTGCCAGAGACACTGTGACTTTGGCATATTAGTGAGGAGCAACGTGGCTTCTGAAGAGAGCATACAGCCACCACAACAGACAGAAGAACTTCGGCATCTTGAAAGGCGAAGTCCCAAAATGACCCTCCTGCATCAGGTCCCCACCAGCCAGCTGCTTCACAGTTGTTTGTTTATTTGAAAAGCAATTTCACTTGGCTTCTGCGGAGCTTGCAAAAGCCCCTTGAACTTCTAAATCGGGAAAGAAAGGACAGATGTTGTGTTTTGAGGAGAAACAGAAGACAAGCAGGACTCAGCCTGTGGGGAGGAATCTTGTGTAAGGTTTGGGTGGTTTTCTTCTCTTTCTTCCCTTGCAGATTTCATTTAAGAAATAACCAAGCACAAGTGTTCTGCTCTCAGCTGCTGCACCTTGACTTGTGCTAGATGACTCCACGTCTACAGAGACACACCAGGGCTGCGTCCTCACCACCACCACTTACCATTGACTTTAAAGTCCTTTAGGTAAAAGGCTAAATTTGAAGAAATAGAAGTCGGTACCATGAAATTTTCTGCCCTGTAAATGCCTGCAGTTCTGTTAGCAGCAGCAGCTGGGCAGGTATTAAACACTTGTTCATTACAGGAGGTGAAAATTTAAAGGTTTAAAGCATCATGCAAAAAGCAGGACGTGACCAAGGTATCACTTTAGTTAATTAATCCAGATTTCTAAAGGAAAGCAAGTACCCGCCTGATCATCAAAATCAACATGTCACAAGCAGAATCAGTAGTGGCAGGCATGTTTCTGATGGGGCAAGGAGTGCTCTAGTATTTTCACATGCCCATGCTCAGCATGTATGTACAACCCTGTTCTAAGAGCCACTGCCATGTTCTAAGCAGTTCTCGCGGGGCAAAATACCATATGTGATGCAAAACATTATTCTGACCCTAAATCTTGACACATGCACATGCATATAAACACATACACACATATATATTTTCCTCACACCCCATCATGCACAGTAGTATTTACCTACTACTTTATGAACACCCGGGTAAAAAACTGTAAATGTATTTGGTGTCAAACTGACTTGAAAAAGGCACTCAGACAGCAGCTAAGATTAATGTGAGAAATGTGCTCAATGGACTCCAGAAAGAGAACGTGAATTAAGCAAGATGTAGCAATTTATTAGCCGCATTTGTCTGATCTGCACATCTGCAATGGCTTTTGTTGGGTTTTGTTTGGTTGTCTTTTTGTTGGTGGTTGGGTTGGTGGGTTTTTTTGGTTTTCTATTTATGATGTGGAAACTGAATTTTTCAACTCATCAAACTGGTAATAAAGTCCAGCTTAAGCAAAGGAAAAGCAAAGCAGAAATATGTTTCTCACCTGATCCTATAGGACTGGCTCATTTTTGCCTCCTGTGGGTGACCAGCTGAGAGTAAACTATTTAAGTCTAAACTCAGCAAGTTACTGCCCTCCTGCAGAGATCAGGACAGGCATGAAAACCACTGAGCTCAGGGCACGGAGGTGAAAAATGAGTTTGGGTTCCTGTTTGGGGGTAGCACCGCAGGAGACAACCTGAATTTTGCTATGGAGCAGACACTGAGCAGAGACTCCTGAGATGGAGACTCAGTTTTTAGCTTTGTCACGGGCTTCCCTGCATCACTTTTGCATAAATGCCTTAATCTTCCCATTTTTTGGCTTCCCCAATTTGTTGGGCACCAGTGATGGTACCCAGCATGGCTACATTTCCCCATGTGTCCGTCAGGTTTTACAAAGTGACCTGCTGCTGTGGCTAGGACATAGCTGCGCTTTATGCAGTACGCAGTAGGATAGAGACAATTTTTTCTTTTTTTTTTTATCTCTAATGGAAAATGTCATCTTCAAAGACATAGAAATTCAAAATTAAAATACAGCACTTTGTGGCAGCACTTTGACAAGTGCTTTGACCTCTCCAGAGGTGGAGCAATGACCAAAGAAAGTTATGCAAATGTTGGGAGTGATTTGAAAGCAGGAGAGAAAGAAGGAAGCAAATTCTGCAGGCAGCGAGAGAATTGCAGGGGAGTTGTTGTTCAGGGGAAATAATTAAATGAAAAGGCAAATTGTCATCTCCTGGTCTGTGTGGGCTGAGGGATTTCAGGGAATGGGCAGTCAAAGGGTCGTTTAATGTGTATCAGCAGCCAACTGATCTTGGCTTTGATCAGTTGTTGCCTGAAATAATTGTCAGCTTGTTTGTGTTAGCTCATGTTGGACCTATTATTAATATTGTAACTCAAGCTTTGAGGCCTCGGCAAACATAAGCTTCCACCACTCGTGGGTATTTTGTATTTACATGGGAAATAAGGAGCCATGTCGTCTTCAAAGGGCTGGCAACCTGTTTGAAATACAGGAAAGGCAGAGAAGCTTGACTTGAGCGCAGAAAATCCAGCAGCAGAGGGAAGGGCTAAACATTTACCATCTTATTCCTCCACAGATGCCCTTTAGGCATCATACCATTCATTGTACTAAATCCTCTCACTCAGTTTTGCCACATTTTCTGGAAGAGGTCAAAGAGCCCAAGAAGAAATTGCTGTGTCACAATTGCTGCCCATGAAATAAGATTTCTTCTGACCTGAGATGGGGAAGGGTTGAAATTTCAGGGTTGACACTTACTTTTTGTTAATGAAAAAAAGTGTTAAAAGCTTGGCCTCATTGATGCTCTTGGTCCAGCTACGCCAGGACAGTGCAAATCAGCTTGGTTTGTAAGAGGTCACCCCCACTCAGTACCAGGCAGAGCTTTGGACCCATTATAAGAATCAGTAAAGAAAAATGGAAACAGAAAATGGATCACACTGAATAGGAAGTTGACCAAAGAGTGTTTTTCCATAGTAGTTATCTTCCTTAAATAAAACAGCTGATTTCCCTGAGCTTAGGTCTGACATGAGAATAATTTGTCCACTCTCAACAAAGGGTCTCATAGACTATTGCACTGTGGTATTGGTAGAGGAAATGTGAGCAGGTGCTGGGGGATAAAAGACTACAATGGAAGCTGAGCAGGAGTCAATAATTATGTTCCTCAGTCAAGTTGAAGATTTTGTCTTATTTAATATATTTGAAGCCTTGAAACAAAAATGTTAAGTGTTTGTCAAGAAAAGATTTGGAAGCAAAACTTTGAGGGACTTCGTCAATACAAAGAAGGATTGAGACATCATCCAAGGAGAAATAGATGCCTGGTGAGAACAGGGAGAGGAACAGAATAACATTTCATAGTACAAAGTGCATGGTCAAGCTAAGAGCAGAGATCATACTGCAGCCTGGGAGGCTCAGCAGATGGGAACGACAAAGGAAAGAGGCTTGGATACATTCAGGACAATCATCAGAGAAAAATCAGATGCCAAACTCAGGGGATACCAGGAAAAACCTTTCCAGTAGCATTAAAGAGATGATATTTTGCAAGAATCTGGTGAGATTTCTGTAGAGGATTCTGTGCCTTCAGGGGTCCTGCGGCTGCCTGGGCTCCTGGTGCCTCCTTGGTGGTGAGACCAGTGCAACCAGTCACACATGGTCAGAGAAGAGGGATTCAAACCAAGAAGCGCTATTCAAAAGCTCAGAGCAACCGAGACCATGTGGTTTGGTCAGAGAGACTGGGTCTTTTAGTCTTTTTAAACCATATCAAGAGGTTTATGACTGTTGCTGAGGACTGTTGAAGGGAGGGAGGAAACAGCAGAAGAGAACAAGAATACTTTAAACTATAGGATGCTGGTGGCTTATAAGCCACTGATTATAAAGATAAATGGAAAAATTATGAGTGGAAGTTAGGAAGTGGTTTCTAACTGTCAGGGTGATAAATCCAAAGTGGGGGATAGCTGGGGAGATAATAACATGGAGTTGTTTCAAGGGAGAGATACGACAGAAGAAAAGAATGCTAGAGGCAGCTACATCCAGTGTGCTCTAGAATAGGGCATTCCTCCTGTCCCAGCACAAAAGCTGTGTAGCTCTGCATCCTCAGGTTCAGACATCAGTGGGGGTGAGTATGTGTTCCCAGCACACACACACACACTGAGTACAGAGACAGCCAGAAACACAGCTCAGCATGGAGAGCAGTGCCTTTACCAGCACCCCATAAGCAGACACAACACAAGAGAGGAACAGCATGGATTGTCCCATCCTCTTCATCCTCCCTAGCCAACCAGGATTGAAGCCGTAGGAGTATTCGTAGCAAGGATGGATCTCTCCAGCAGCTGGGCTTAGTCTATTCAGCAGTTGGCCCTCAAGTCCCAGTCGTCCCCAGTGTCTGGCACCAGGATCCTTGAGCTCCTGAGGCTGGTGGCCCCAGTCTAGCAGCTGGCCCCAGATCTCATATCCTACCCTGCTAACAGCTAGCCTGGTTTGCAGCAATTTGAGTTCACAAACAGACACAAGATAGAGACAATAGAGCAAACCAGCACAAAAAATTGTTAGGAATAACATCTAATAAGAAGATAGGACACTATGGTGATCAGGTGCAGGGCTGGACCACAACGTCTGACCTGCAGCCTGGAAGATGTGAATGTCACTCTGCCACCTTAGCTATTCATTAAGTATTTTCCTCTATTGCTGTTAATGCAGGATTTCTTCAAGTTATTGTGTTCAAAAGAAGATCTCATCAAGGCTTATAAATGTCTAAAGAATAGGTGTCAAGAGAATGGGGCCAGACTCTTTTCAGTGGTGCCCAGTGACAGGACAAGGGGCAACAACCATGAACTGAGGTCCAGAGGAGCGCTCCTGGATCTAGT
>VYZM01019776.1:16785-75788 GCA_013398915.1 Dromas ardeola | reverse complement strand
GGGGGGGGGGGGAAGCTCTGACCAGCATCAGGCTTGATTCCCTTACCTTATGTCTCTGTGTTTGTATGTGCAGTGTGTGATGGTGTTGAATTTTCCTCTGATTGTCACTGCTCTTTGAGGAAATCAAGAAGAATGCTGATTTTCTGCTTATAAATGAGTCTTTCTCATGTGACTATGTGTAACAGCCACATGTCAGTTGTTTATGTAAAATTTGGGCAGTGTTGTTCTCCCTCCACTCTTTCCCTGGCCTTCCAGGAAAACGTATTCATTTGAGAGATGAGTTTTCCCTCTCAGTTAGTTTAGGATCAGCACTGGGAAGTGCAATGGTGTCAGAATTGTCTGAATTAAATTTAAGAAATTATTTGATCTTGTACTTCAGAAAGATTGTAGACTGCAGTTTTTTTAATGTTTTTTCTTTGGGGGATAGGGGGTGTGTTTTGCGTTTCTTTAAGCTCCTGTACTATGAGAGCTTTGCATTTCTCTTTAATTGAAATTTTGATAGTCTTTACAGAATATTTATGTAAAACTGGTGTCTGTGTATGTTAGGGTGTGTTTGTCTGTGTGTGTGGCAGGTATCACCAGCTGACACAATACTTTGATGACATGAGCATGGTTAGTTTTGTGAAATTTGGTATTCCTTCAATGTATTGGAGAAGAGTCTGGCAAGAGGGAAGCATTTCTGTTTGCTTTGACTAATTTGCTCTTCCTCAGGGTCGGATCATGGATCTAGAAGGCAAGGTCCGCCGAGCGGCAGCGGAGAGGGGTGCCGTGGAGCTCAAAAAGAATGAGTTCCAAGGGGAGCTAGAGAAACAGCGACAGCAGATTGACAAAATCCAGTCCTTGCACAGCTTTCAGATGGAAAATGCCAACAAAGTACATCAGGAAGAGAAGGTAGGGCCTTTTCTAGACACAGTTTTCTGTGAGACTGTGGTTTACCAAGGTGCTCTCTGTGACAGAATAAGGTTGGTCAAAGGTTCCAGCTGATGGGAATGCAGTCAGCGTTGGGGTGGCAAAAGATTTAATTTATGTATCATTGTATAATATTTAGAAAATGAACATTGAATGTACATTATAGCATTCATTGTATAATATGTGAAATACTAGAAGCTGCAAGTAACAGTACTTCTGAATAAAACCTCTACCCCCTCTATAAATCATTGTTACCAGCCTTGTGTTGGTGTCTGGCTTTCTTTCCTGTATACTAATGTTTTAATACTTATGGAAAAGAAGCAGCTGCACCAATAGGTATATTTATATTCCCAAATATATTTGTATGTATTTGTAGGCATGAGTAGCTGATACTAATTTCTAAATGCACTAGAAATTTTGTGGTGCCTTGGCCTTCTGCCTCCAAAACCCAGTAGCACTGGAGACATCATAAGGTTAGACTAGCCTTTCGTGGCAGTGCAGCATTGCCAGAGGGATGGCAGTCCTTTGTGAATAGTGTGAATGTACGTACTTAAATAGCAGTGTGTACAATTACTGCTGCGTAGTATCTTGAAAATTATTTTGTTGTGTATTTTCCTCATGTTGCTGATGCCGCCCCTGATGTGGCTGTTAGTCATCAATACCACTTTTCTCACTTTTGCCAGAAGTATTTAGTTGAGAATATTCATTCTGGGTTTATTGCTTCTCCTGTAGAGTCTCTTGACTGAAGTTTGTAGATCAGCTTTCCAGGACTATTATTTTCAGCAGACTGAACAGACAAAACTGATGATGATAGGTACTCTTCAGGTAAAGTGTTCACCATTAGGTGATGGTTCTCTACTCAAAACTTGTGGTGCACGAACAAAATATCACCAGAATAATCATTGAAGGACTTAGAGGAAGAAAACTGAATACAAATGGAAGGTGGAATTGCTTCATTAATATGCATATCAGTGGCATATATTTTTAATATATTTTGAGATCATTTTTATCCAAGGTCTTCAAAGAAATAATAAACCAATTCTTTTTGCCTCTTTTGAGACAAACATGATTCTTTGATAATTTCTCTTTTCTCGTTGGGTTCAGTCTTTTCATATACTTTAAAAAAAATGAGGTATAGTTTGTCTACGTATTTTTTTTTTAAATGTATATATTTATTAAAAAGATACCCCAGAATAGTCAGACAGCATTCGAGTGAGTAATCAATCTTGTTGTCACTTCTGCCTTCTAATAGTGGTTTTTGCTACTGTGTGCTGAGGGAATGGTTTAAATGTACTATCTTCTGGGAAGGTACCCCAGTTTACATGTTGGTGAAACCCATCATTCCGTTTTGGCATCTTTTTACATTCCAGTTCTGTCCTGCAAGGTGTGAAAGCACATACATAAGTAAAAACAAACAAACAAAAAAAGGTAAGTAAAGGGCAAACAAAATTGAGTATTTCCTTAATTAACTCTACAGTCTTTTTTAAAAGGGAATTATATTTTATGCTTCCTTTTCATAAGCGGATTTTCCTTTAGACAGAATTATTAAAAGTAACTGGAACTGGAATTGCTTGCCAGAGCTTACAGTGCAGGCTGGCCAGATGTTGAGAGCTGGTGGCAGGAGCTCAGCCAGGAGTTTTACGGAGTCTCGGTGGGTGAAATGTTCCTTCTGCCAAGCATGGTGTGCAGCCTTCTGCTTCAAATTACTGTGGCAGCAGACAAATGTAGCTGGCACCACACAATCCGCCTTTCTTGTTGTGGTGGTGTTTTTAAGTCTAGAGGGCATGTAGGAGCTGTCGTCCATTAAATCTGGCATCTGTGCCAGGGAAAGTGGTGGGAAGTATTTTCCAAAACTAGAACTGCTGTTGGATGTAGGGGATAGTCTGGGGAAAAGTCAAAGTGGCTTCTGGAAAAGGAAATATTGCTTCTTAAATCTCTTGGAGTTTCCTTCTGAAAGAGTCAGTGACAAGGATGAGGGATACTAATGAAGGCATTCGCATCTGGAATTGCGAATGGCTACACATGCATGGCTTCTAGAGAAATTATGTAGCCATGTAGTAAGTTGGTGTTAGCACAGCGGCGAGTGATTTCTGGACCTTGTCCTTACCAACAAGGAGGGGCTGGTGGGGAGTAGAGTTCAAGATCCTCAGGGCAGTGAGGAGTGTGCGCAGCAAGCTCACTACCCTGGACTTCAGAAGAGCAGGCTTTGGCCTCTTGAGGGATCTGTTTGGTAGGGTTCCATGGGAAAAAGCACTGGAGGGGAGAGGGGCCCAAGGAAGCTGGTTAGTACTCAAGGATCACCTCTTCCAAGCTCAGGAGCAATGTATCCCAAAAGAGAAGTCATCAGGCAAAAAAGCCAGGAGGCCTGAATGGATGAATAAGGAGCTCCTGGACACGCTCAAAAGCAAAAAGAAGGCCTACAGAGGGCGGAAACAAGGACGGGTTGACTGGGTGGAATACTGAGAAACTGTCAGAGCAGCCAGGGACCAGGTTAGGCAAGCTAAAGCCTAGGCAGAATTAAATTTGGCCAGGGACATCAAGGGCAACAAGAAAAGCTTCTGTAGGTGTGTGTATATATATCCATGTATAAGCGTGTGTTGTGTATTCTCATGTGTGTATGTAGATATTTGTAGACACACACAGGCACACAGGTATCCTTGTTATTTGGCTCCATGGATTTTAGTGGAATCCAGGACTCCTGGGGGACAAGTAATGAATTCACCCTTTCTGGTTATAGAAAGCTTTGTCCTTGAACTGAACTTTATTTACCCCATGGGGATTAGCAGCAAGTATTTACCTAGTCCAGGAGGGATGAATGCAAATCCAAACCCCGAGTCTCTCAACTTGCTTTACAAGTAATACAAACTGTCTAACTAACTAGACAGATCTTTGAGTGATAAACAGGATTTTGTTTAGTTCTTGTTGTTGTTCTTAAAGAAAAATGAAAATGCTTTCAGCTGATGTGTAGGAGTGAATGGTCTGTCCCAAAACCCCCTCTTTTTCATGACAAAATTATGGTTCTTCTGGTTACAGAAGAAGTCTACACAGGAACAAACTTTCACAGTCTGGACTCCTTATCAAAAGCAACTCTCAAATAACATTTGAGACCCATCTTAGTTGCATTTCATCTCCTCCCACTGTGTCTTATTACTCTGCTAGATAAAATAAAGAATAATTATGCCACTGATTTAGTTTTATAGCAAACAAGTACACCAGTAAGATGCCTGCCATGTAAAGTCATTGTCCGTGGCAGTGTGGTAATCACTTCGAGTTAAATCTGCCGCCTTTTCTAGTCAAACTGTCTCTGCTACTTAAAGGACAAGGGCACAGAAGGCAGGAGGTAGTCAGAGCCTGAAATACACCCGGTGGGCTCCCCAGTCACTGGGGCAATGTAATCCTGGGAAATGGCTGTCGTAATTATTCTCTTAAGTTTGAGTGTGTATAAAAACACTTCTATCACTAGTCTGCTTTTAAAAAATCTGCTTGAATTTTTAAGGATTAATGTAGATTTAGCAAATGGCTTCTGGAATTCCATACAGAAATAGACTGAAGAGATCAAAAGCGCTTACACGAACTCTTAGTAACAACAGATAAGGAATCAGGAGTGCAAAAGGGCTGTTTCTAATCCATAAGCAATTTTCTAAAGAACAATATTCTGTATGGTTGTTATTCAGGGCTCACAGCTTCTGGGATGTACACAGCCATGATAGTCTTTTTGAAGAGTGTAGCAGGAGAACAATATGTGTAATCTCTCTTATTTTTAACTGCTAGAACATGCTTTTGCAGCTTGTCATTTTCTTTGGATTTATGTAATTCTTTCCCAGCCCACATCTTGTTTTACTGAGGAGAGGGTCTAAGCTTTGTACATTGTATGTGAAGCACGTCACTGTCCCTTTGCTCAGTGTCTTTTAACAGTGGCCACAGCTGCTCTCAAATCCCCTCCCTCTGGGAAAATTTAAATTCCCAGCACAGTCTTCTGAGACAAAATACCTATCGGTATGCGGAGAGTTGGCTTCGCTCAAAAGGAATGACACTGGGCGGTGGGGGAGGGAGGAGAAAGCCTGCTGTGAAAAGGAAAAGGTGCCTTTGTGTGTTTTGTTTGTGTTTTTTAAACCAATGTTGCTTCTTCTCGTTTTGAAAAGGCTTTAAGGAAAAGCAAGCACTGCCTCACACCCTCCTCTACTTGCCCATAGCATGATATTTCTAAATTAGCAAGAGAAATCAGTCTGCTTACTCATAACTGGTACAGCATAGGTCTAGAAGACACCTCAGTTTAAAATACATTTTTATGTGGTGAAGGAAAAAAAAAAAAGGATGGCTTGGGACTGCCTGAACTGTAGGCACCCTAAGAGTGGAAATTTAGAGTATGTGTAGTTTAGGAATTAACTACTGGAACATTTCTACATCTTCACAGCAAAACGAATGGACAAAAAAGAAAGCAGAAGGTACATTATATATAGCTGTACAGGTTTTACATTAAGATTCTCCCATCATAGGATTCTGTTTTGTTTACACTGCCTACTATTTGGGTTTTAATTAAATATAATGAAGTCATGAAAGTCCTGTAGCTGCACAAGGTTTATTTTCTCCAGTCCATTTGCTGTTGGCCTGTACCTGTAAAAGTAATTTGTTACTCATATGTGTCAACTTCCTCTTTCTTCCACTGAAAGCGTAAGGAATTGTTAACTTTACAACTTTGGTGGTTTATGCAGTTTTGAGGTGTATGCCGTTGTGCACGTATCCTTCATCACAAAAAAGGAGAGTCTAGATTGCTTTTAGCAGAGGATATGAAACAAGATTGAGTCCCTGATCTTCACCAGGATCAGTCTTTAGGAATAAAGCTGCACTTTTGTGTTAGTTTTTTTGTTTGGCTGGTTGGGTTTTGTTTCCTATCATTGAGGATGGGAAAAGTCTGTCATTTCTGAATGGAATTCAGTTCAGTGAGAAATAGGTTTAAATGAACAATGTCTCCTTCATTTTGGACTTGAAATTTGTATTAGGCTTGCTTCAACTGGTCCTCCATTGAAGTATATATGAGTGTGTAGCCCACAAACCAACCTAAAAGAGAAATATTTTCTTAGGGATCTTATGTATGAACCTCTTCTCCGCTTACTAAAATGTAGTTAGCCGTTAATCTCATGTCCTAGAATGAAGAAGTCTTTTGGTGGCTGGTATAAATGGTTATTTACTCCTGAAGATTATTTCAAAGTGGTGAAGAAGAAGAGTATAAAGAGAGAAAAGAATTAATGATGTGTGTACTAAGAAAGTGTGTGTGTGTGTAGGTATGTTTGTAAAAATAGAGAAGCAGAATGTGAATTTCCAGATATAGTTAAGAAATGAACAACAGATAATCAAAATACATCTTGTGCTGAGTTGTGAGCATGGTGGTGGGGAGCAGTAGGAATGTGTAAGGCAGAACTGCTCCTTGTCTTTGAGGTAAGGACTTTGATCAGTTTGAATTAATCACGAAATAGATGCCCTTCTTCTTCCTCATTAATTATGAATGCTTATTTCTTCTGGTTTCTGCACGTATAAATCTTACCCTCCCAGCTTGCTTTGTTCCCAGTTGGCTTTGTTCTTAGCAGCTGATTTACTGATGCTGTGGCTCATCTTTTTCTCCTTGTGAAAGCTTTATTTGCAAATGCAAAGTCCCTTTTTTTCTTAGGTTTTAGTTATGAAATCAGTGTTTACTTTCATAAAGTTCTTCGCCATATTATTCCTTTTTCCTGTTGCAATTTCTCATTATGCTTTTATATACAGGATGTGCAGTCAGTGTTAGAAAGGACGTTTGTCAGTTCAGTGTGTTTGTGTTAGCTTGATTTATGACGGTAACAAATGCTGAAAGACTCATTGTAGTAATGCCTCCAAGGAATATGTTTGTGGAGACTACTGTGTAAGGCATTAATCGGATCAAATGCACGTACATAGTTCAGAATATGTGCTCGAAACATACACTTTGAAATAATTTATCTCAAAGCTTTGCCGCAGGTATTTCTACATTATGTTTTGGATTTTTTTAAACAATAACTTGAACTTTTTGTGTTTCTTAAGTGGAATATAACTTATGTAGATGTGTTCTGTGGTGATTAAAAAAAACAAATACGTCTCTGGCAGTTGTCACTTAAAAAATTTGCTGTTCAGCTGGAGAAAGATTTTATTTTTTTTTTTTCCCATTACTGCTTGTGGCAGTACGGCTTTTGATTTTTTGATTTCTGAAGACCTGCTCTTCCCAGAATTGATTTCAGTCAAGAGACTGGCTTTTCCTCTGTGATAGTCACAAGGACTTCTGTGCAAGAAATGTTTGCAAATATAACAAGCTGATTCTTTGTTACAGAGTTACTTTGTCACAGCAGATCAGACTTTGATACAGTGATATAGTGAGTTGCCAAAAGCTGGATCCTCAGTCATAGAGATCATAGGTAGTGTTTTTTGGGCTGAGTGTGATTTTAAAATGTGAGTTTCTTCCTAGAACTGAGTTTTGGCATGTGTTTGCTGAGTGTTTCCCGGCAGTTTGCTTTCTTGACCAGCATAAAACGGGAAAAGAAAATAATGTCTGCCTAATTCACAGCCATGAGGTGAAGATTAGTTAACACTTGGGTGACAGGAAGAGGAACAGAAAACCTGACGTTACTGATACAGTTGGATTGCAAGCTGGCAATTGGAGCACTGTCCCAGTGCACTGGAGTATTTCCTGCTCAAGTTAAACAGCTACCTAGATTTTCATGCTTTTCTCCTGGACTTTGACCCACAAATTCAGGGAGCTACATGTGGCATTGCTAAAAGGAAGTTTTATATGCAATCCAGAAAGACCAAGGAATGCCTTTTTTTTTTTTTCTTTTTTTTCCCCTGTGGCAATTTAAGGAGCTTTTTTCAGATGGCAAATCACTTTATTCACTTCAGCTAATCACAGTTATTATTGTCCTAATATACAAAACATTTAACACTTGTCTGGTTTACTGTTAAATAAGTAGTCCTGGTATTTGGGAGTTTCATTTTAAGAAAAAAAACCCACATCACAATAAAACAAACTGTAGGAACATAAAGTTTCCATGTCGTACTGATTTTTCCGGTTTCTGGTAATGGCCAATGCTGGAAACCCTGAAGGTGATAATCATGGAACATCTGATTATGTTGCTCATGCAAAACTTGGCATTTTCATTGAAACATTAACTTCCTTTCCCCAATAAACAAGTGAAAATAAATCCAGACCTGTCCTATGATAAAGGAGAGGGAAAGGTATTAAACAATCCTAAGTATATGTTGTTAATCGTGTTCTTGTTGTTATTTTTTCCTTTTTAACAAAGGAGAAAGGCCTTTGCTCTTGAGGTCTCACAGTGGTGGTTGCGGACTGGCTGTATGTATAGAATGGTGTAAGAATATTTCTTTTATTGGGTTGAAAATAGCTGCTTCTTCATTAACACGTGAATGACCGCCTCTTTGAACTGGGACTCTTTAAAGGGTCAACAAAAGACAAACCTACCCCTCTGCTATGTGCTAGATTGATTGAACACGTGACTTTTTCTAATCAAGTGGCACTTGTTACTGTGGTCTTTGTGAAAAACACTGACAGCCTTGTCAGTGTTTGGGCAGACTTGGGCAGACAGAATGGATGCAGTTATTTCTTTATATTAAAGTGGTGTGGGCTTACGAACACATCAGTACTTGAACAGAAACTTCAGAAAAGTGGGGACTTGACTGGACTAGGTAATTTCTGAAGGGTCAGTGGATCTCACCTTTTTGTAGTTTTAAGAAGACTGTTCTGCACCAGACTTTCTAAATGTTAAATATGAATCTGAGTTACCCTGACATCTGTCTCACAGGAATTAATTTCCTTTAGACTTGGCTTGGTTCTGTCAATATTAAGGTGTTTTGGGGCATGTGTATATATGAGTTGATAGAGGGGGATTGATGAAAGAACAGACAAAACATATTCCTATGTTGACTGCCTTTTCAGACTGAGAGAGAGGGCAAAGTGGGAGAATGGAAGGTCACTCCAGCACTTTCCTATTAAAGTGAGGGACGGCATAGTTAGAAAAGTGATACAATGCAAGGGCTTCACGTTGCTTTCGTAGAGTTCCTTTATGCTCTTTGACTAAGGCTTTCATAGCTCATCCTTGCATGTCTGAATGCAGGTGTATTGATACCCTGGTGAGCGGGTGGTAGATAGTAAGCTATGATACGCTGTATTGTTCCTTCAAGAAATAAATAAGGTAAATCTGACTGTAAATCATGAGAATAAAACCAGAATAAACCAGCCAGCAATTTTAGTAGCAGACTCCTTAAATTCCTCTTCTTATTATTTAAGTGCGGTGGTATCTCTTCCCCCACCCTCCTGTTTAGTAGGAAATTTGTGTTAAAATGCATGGGTTTTGTTTGTAATAGTAAATTTCTAGAGCAGCTAAAAGTTTTTTTGTGTTTGGCTGTAACCCAGCACTTCACAAAAAGAAGATCGTTTAACAAATGTTTTGGTTTTTGGTTGGTGTTTTTTATAATGTTAATGGCAATACAGGTCCTTTGCAATTAAAACATTGTTTTCTGCTTTGCCTCTTCCAGGCAGTGCTCATAAGTAACATCACAGTAAATGAACGATTGATCCAGAATCTACGAGGTATGTCATAATACTGCTCTGTATCTCTTTCATACTGGTTTTTAAGCCCCCGTTTTTAAAACTTGCGTTTTTCTGATGTCTTCTGAGAATACTGCCTTTCTTCACATCATGGGGACGGTGCAGGAGCTGCGGTGACTTAGATCCTGCATCCGCATAGTTCCAGTTCGGTGAAAGGTCAGACTGATCTGCCTCAACAGTAGAAAGATTTGTGCACGTGGCGCTTGATGTGGGACTCCTGACCCTTATGATATAAAATCATATGGAATAAAACTACCTTCTGTGTGTATTGTTATTATATTTATTCTTCATTTTACCTTTTGCAGCGTATTCTTGCATTTCTCCCTGAGGTGTTCAGGTCATGCATTTTAGCACAGGGTAATTCACAAACTGCTGTATTAAATGAGAAAACTTGGTCTAATTAATACCTATTCATGTTGGTGCTTCAAAACTGTTGATAGCAATTTATTCCTCAGGAAGTCTGGGGAATGGATCCTAAGTTCTGTAAACAAGTAAATACGTTGTGGTGCTTTCTTCTGGTGCCCTCACACAGAGCTTTCTATTAGGAAGAAAACTAAACCATAGATGCCTCTCTTTTTGAGGAACATAACTGTAAATTGCATATTACTCAGAGAAGCACTGTAAGCTTGTCTCTAGATGGCGAATAAACATGAATGCCATTTCATACTATTTTCTGATTAGTATTTCCTGGTCTGAAATGTAGACGAGCAAGGGTTTGCAAACAAGTTAGAGAATTCCTTATGAAGAAAAGGAGGTAAAAAAAAATCTGTGTTACACCGGTTTTGTTAATATGTTAGACTGAAAGGCTATCCTTACCTAATCCTTTGCATCTTTGATGAATCAATTTAACAATTATCTATGCGTTTGTATATGAAATTTAGTAAGCATGATGGATGGAGTTGGCATGCTTACTGTCGATCTGTTGTTTGATACTCCTGTTGTAATATATGTAGATATATATGTGTGTGTAAATTTTAATATATATTTTAATCCTGTTTTGGTCAGAACACTTGAAAGAGTTGCAGACAGAATATGGGAAGCTACAACTGGATGTTTACTGGTTTCAGAAGAACCAGACTAACCTTCAGAAGAAGTTCTCATATGACCTGTAAGTATGTTCTTCCTTGTTTATAACACAGAATATTCTTGTGGTAGCTAAAGTAATTAGTAAACTTACAGTTTTAAAGAGAAGGTAACACCTTACACATACTCTAAAACTGCTCACAGTTTATCTTGGAGAAGAGCATAGACCTTACAATGCTCGGCATCTCAGTGTCCACAGACTTCTCCTACACTTCTTAATGTTCCTGCCATTGCAGGAGGAGAAGGGTAGCAATATTCTCATTTAAGAGTTGGGAGGAAAATAGAAACACAAACAGGCTAAACTCTGAAGAAGTTTAAGAACTAAGATATAGGAATACCCGATGAGAAGCTGTACCTCATTGAGCTGCCAGAGGTCTCAGAAAATTTCTGGTACAGTTATGGTCAGAGACGTATGTTCTGCATTACATTTCATGCATTATGGTCATGTTTTCTGTGGAGAATTGCTACTGAATTATAAGGCGTGGATACTTGAAAACAAGTGCTTATCAGTATCCTTACACTAAATACACATTTCTGGCATTTCTAGAAATTTCTCCTGGGTTCTTTCTGTTCAGTAATGTTCCCTCTACCTGCTTTCACATCCTATTGTATCTTCCCTCTGGTGCGTAGATATAGAAAACCAACAGAATTTGCTGTTAGCGTGTTCTCATAATGATTTTCCATCAAGAATATAATTGCTGTAGTGGTATGTATTTATCCAGCAGCCACTGTTTAGCCAAATTTTGTAGGAATTCTGACTAAAAGCTCAACATGACAATTAAAGAACTTGAATTCTGCAGGCCAAACTTGAGATACCTGTTTTTCATATTTCCCCCCCCTCCCCCCGCCCTGCTTAAGAATTAAGGATTAGTATTAGTGCTTTTGGGATCCTTACTGATTACCAGCTGGTTGTGTACTCTTTTTTTTTTGGCATTATTGATCATTTAATAATGATGACCCAGATGGATTGTATTAGTGGATTTCTAATTACTTAGGTCTTCTAACAGAAAAGTAGAAAAAAATTGGAGACTTAAGTTTGTAGCAACCATTTATTAAACCACGTTGCAATTACATATCTGTTAAGGTACTTTTTCCCCTCTTAGTTTTGTTGTGTACCACGGTTGTTAAGCACCATCTCTTTGCTGTTTAGTTAAATGACAGAGCTGGGACTCCTGGACCTCTGTTGATAGTTCTTGGCTAGTTAGAGCATCTGTTTGCCAGCATCTTTCTTCTGGCTGAGATCAGCAAGAATAAATGGATCTGTAGACAGATGCATGTGCTGTACAGTCATGCTCTACATGAGAGGTACATCCTTGAAGCACTGGATTGATACACATGTGCAGGGAAGTGATACAAGGCAAACGTAGTGAGTCTGGTTTCTGAACACTCAGGTTTGTTGCACATGTCTGGCGAAACATTTTCAAGTACAGCTCTGTTGAGGAAATCACTGACAGAGCATCATGGGAGTGTAGTGTAAAGAATCCCTCTTTGTTTAACAGAAGAAGGCTGGATCCCGAGGGTACAGGTCCAGGGTCAAGGCTGGCTCAAGGTGAAGAGCTAAACAAGTTACAGTGATGAAAATGAGTTTTCTTGTGTCAGGGTAGATGTAGAGACAGGCATGATAGTTCAGCCATGTGCTAGCTGAATGGGGACCAGTCAGTCCTGAGCCAGGTGCACTATTTCCTGCAGTCTCTCTATGTGAATCCGTAAAAGCAGCTGTCTGAGTCAAGGAGCTACGCTTTCATGGAGTCACGGATCACAGAATTTCAGAGTTGGAAGGGACCTCTAGAGATCATCTAGTCCAACTGCCCTGCTAAAGCAGGATTGCCTAGAGCACATTACTCAGGACTGCGTCCGGGCGGGTCTTGAAAATCTCCAGAGAAGGGGACTCCACAACCTCCCTGGGCAGCCTGTTCCTGTGCTCTGTCACCCGCACCGTAAAGAAGTTTTTCCTCATATTTGATTGGAACTTCCTGTGTTCCAGCTTGTGCCCATTACCCCTTGTCCTGTTACTGGGAACCACTGAAAAGAGCCTGGCTCCATCCTCCTTAAACCCACCCTCTAGATACCTGTAAACATTAATAAGGTCTCCCCTCAGCCTTCTCTTCTGCAGGTTGAAGAGTCCCAGCCTTTCCTCGTAAGGGAGATGCTCCAATCTCCAATTTCTTTACTAGCTTTGCTAAATACCACTTCAGTGTTCATTTCCTGTTTCTAGATTTTTTTTGTAGCTATGCAAGTGAGGAAAACAAAATTGGCACTCAAATTTGTAATTAATTTGTCAGTTCATAAATGTAATTAACTTGGCAGTTTATAGCATGTCTGCCACTCTTCCTTTCTGGGTGTGCACTACAGGACAGATTTTTTGCTCTTAAAAAGTGAGGGTGGAGATGGATGAAAGTGCAATAAAAATGAGTGACTTGCTGTCATAGAGGACATGCGCCCTGAGAATTTCTCTGGATTAGGTACTAACTTATTTGCATCTTGAGAAACTGGAACGTGCCCATCTGAACAAGCTGCTCTTACACTGCAGGTATTAACACTCTGCCAGAGCCAGGCTCAGCAGAAATTTATCCCCCTTCTGTCTTAGTGAGGGGGAGGTAAAACTAGCGGAATGTTGACCATATTGTTGTGCAAAGGATGCTGCGAAAGGTTTTGCATGTGGAAAGATGTGTTTGCAGGGTCTGTAGCTGCAAGGTAGACCTTGAACTCAAAGTTATCTTAGAGTGGAAAAAAAATGAGAGAGAGAAAGGAAAAAAGGGATAAAAAAACCCCACCAAACTCCTTTGCCACTGGGGCCAGCAGGGAAGAGAAACAGTGTGGTCCCCAGACCAGCCTTTTCCATGGGCACACTCTCCAGTGCAGTGGGTGCAGAGAGTGATGATGGTTTTTCACATTTTCTCATAGCATGATGCAGTTCTCATGCTCACTCATGAGCTCAGTTCCACTACTGCTTGTTTCTGTTCATGGTGGGATCAAAGCATACTTGGGGTCGTATGATGACTGGTTTCTAAGCCTTCTACATGTGTGTTTCGGGGTAATGCTTATCTGCTTTGTTACTCACTAGGTCTTGTTCTTCCTCTAATACAAACCTAAAGTTACAAAACCAGGTTATGAAGAAAGTGGGGGAGAAAGGTGACCTTTCCCTGATGGCAGTCACTTCCCCTGAGGAACCCAGCTGGACAACATTCCTGGGGTTTGTACAGGATCCTCAGCACAACCACAAAAGGGGAAAACACCGGCAGCTTCAGAAAAAACACTGCCACAACAGGCAAGGGGTTGCCTAGAGGTTATGGCGCTGTTAGGGACAGGCAGGACCCTGGTGTCACGAAGGTTAAGGCACTAATGGCACTGTGTACTAGATATACAATATTTGTATCTTTAGGAAATACTCCTTTTTGGAACTTAAAATAGCTACTGATGAACTCAATTTCTCTAACATATCTTTTGTTACATTTTGCAGCACTGCACTAGTACCTTGATGTTTCCACTTCCTAGCTAAAATCCAAATACACATTTCTGTAATTGTACTAGAAATGCAAGTTAATTTCTTCTGGTAGGGCTTGGACTGCCTGTACCACGAGGTTTGTTCTTAGGACTTAAGTTAACACCCCATTTTTTCCTACTGACTTCTCAAATGTAAGCAGAGATAATAGAACTAAGAAAATAATAAAATGGAAAAAAAAAAATTGTTTTACAAAAGAACATTTTAGAAGAATGTGGATGAAAGTTACTAACTGCTGACTCGTTCATGTTTTCTCCAGGTCACAGTGCATCAACCAGATGAAAGAATTAAAAGAACAATGTGAAGAAAGGATAGATGAGCTTACAAAAAAGGGTAGTGATGTACCACATCTGAAAGAAAACAAAGACTCAGAAGACTCAAATAAAAAAAGCCAGGTTCGGTTTGGGTAATTTTTTAAAAATCTTTTTCTTTGTAATTCTTAAGGGATCTTCCACCTTTCTGCTATCTCCAACTAACATTAGCCCATCTCACTAAGTTTGTCACTGCTTTCCTTCACGTTTATTGAATGTTTGTGATCTATGGGAAATGGAGTGATTCCAGGGACAGAACAGGCAGAGGTCCTGCAGGAGACTCCAAATCGTTGTGTGTCTGAGACAGGCAGAATTTGAGAGGTGATGCTGGGAGTGGTGTGGAGCCCATTAAAGAATATTTACACTACTGAGCTTTGGCTCACAGCTCCTTTTGACTTTGTTAAAGGACATAGTTGCTTTGTGTGTTGAAGATGTCTGTTAAAGATGAGGATAAATTGTGAGTCATGTCAGAGTAGCAGCAAGCCTTGAATATGATATTGTAGTCCAAGGAGCTTTAGCCATCAGCTATGAATTTTCACAAAAATCCTAATATCAGCCTTTTACTGTGGAAATGAGGAGAAGATCAAATGTCTTAGCTGTTTGCTTTTGGATATTCTGAGTCAGAGAAACCACAAAGGGCATTCCTGTACATGACGTGAGAAGGCTCACTAGGATAGGGCAAGCTTGCCGCATAGGGTGGCTGTGTGCCAGCTAACTCTTTCTTCCTGGGGTACGAAGGGTGGGAGGAAAACGTGAGAAAAAGAAATTTCAGGTCATCTAGTTGTCTTGGCGTGTGAATTATTGATGCTTCTTCAGTGAAGCAGGATTTGCTCAGGGGTAAGACTTGATTAGTTAAGCTTGATAGAGATGGCCCTGGAAACACACAATGAAGCTCCTGGGTGAGAAGGCAACTAATTTATTTCACAGAGAATCACAGAATCATAGGGTTGGAAGGGACCACTGGAGATCATCTAGTCCAACCCCCCTGCCAGAGCAGGGTCACCTTAGAGCAGGTTGCACAGGAACGCGTCCAGGCGGGTTTTGAATGTCTCCAGAGATGGAGACTCCACCACCTCTCTGGGCAGCCTGTTCCAGTGCTCTGCCACCCTCACAGTAAAGTTGTTCCTCCTCATGTTGAGATGGAACTTCCTATACTCAAGTTTGTGCCCATTACCTCTTGTCCTGTTGCCGGGCACCACTGAAAAGAGCCTGGCCCCATCCTCCTGACACCCACCCTTTAAAAGCATTAATTAGGTCACCCCTCAGCCATCTTTTTTTCCAGACTACATTTCTATGTACTGAAGCAGCCCTTTCTTCAGGACTATGAGCACCACTTCTAGATGTTACATCTTTTACATCTAATCGAAATGGGGCCTTTCCCCCATACCTGTGTGGCCAACTCTCATTGAAAAGGCAGTGGGGGTTTGGTGGTATATGCCCTTTTCTCTTTGGCTAGAAAAAGGCTTCTAGAAGAAACAATTTGATGACTTCAGAAGTGGAAAGGGTAAAGCAATGAGGATTGAAGCTGGGTTTTGCAAATAGCTGGAAGTGGGTAGGAGAAAATGGCTGAACCATCTGCCCTGAGACCCCTAGGTGTTCAGGTAATGGTTTCAGTCTGTGTGCAGTCCTTCATGTGAAATGGTGGGAGAGAAAACTGCTGAAGTTTGTGACCTTTTATCCTGGGAACCTACATGGTATGACAGCTGCATGGTGAATGAAGCATAAGAGACAGGAAATGCTAGCCAGTTATCCCTACAAAAAAAAAAAGCAAAAATTCTTGTTTGTCAATAATTTTTATCAACGGTATCAAGTAACTACATAGTCATAATAGTAAATATATAGTAATAAGTAAATTAAAAGCCCATCCTTTGAAGATCCTTTGTTTAATGTCAAGATGTAAAATACTATTTGTAAAGTTGACGTGGGAAAGAACATACTAGAGAGGTGGTCAACTGAATTTCTTGTGTGGCTTTGCAGCAGACTTTCATTACAATCATTTGCAATAGATGCTTTTTCGTTTTGTTTTGCGGTTTGGCTTTTTTAACTGTTTCCAGTTTGGAAGGGAAGTCATCCCAGAAGGAACCTGAGGAGTTTGGCTGAAGCCCCTCTGCAGGACAATTTCAGTCTCCTGAAACAAGTCTCATAGCTGGAGGCAATCTTAACTCAAAGCAGGCAGTAGGTTAAGGAGGGCAGGTTATCTGTTCCCCTTTTAATCTAGGGATAGGATGGTCCTAGATGAGATAATCGCTAACATAGCTACAGCCTAAATAAATTCTGTCTGCTTGTGTTTCCTAGTATCTGTGACAGCTGTCAAGCTGTAACCTTCTCATTTGTTTGTTTGCCCAAGAATTGCAACTTTTTGCTTGTACAAAAGCTGAGTTATTTATCATTAGTGCAGAGTGACCCTGAGGAAATCTATATATGTTTTTAGCCAGAATTTTTAGCTGGAATAATTCTTGTTTGTAAGATGTAGATGCTTAGGTAATGGAAAAGTCAGAGTTAAAATAAAACAGAGAAAGAAAATGGAGTGTTGGTTGTTTAGTAAGTATACAGCTTTTCCTACAGCTCTGTATTTTAAGGAATGATATATACTTCTCAGTTGAGGAATATACATGTTCCAATTTCTATCTTTTTATCCAGCCGCTTCAACTTGAAAGGGTGTATGTTGAAAATTTTTTAATTTATTTGACACTGTCATTAATAATTACTGATCTAGAAATTCAAGATAATATAAGTTAAGAGCTTTTGCATGTGTAACAAAGAGGTAATTTCTTCCAATTAAGTGCAGGCTCAGTATTTTTACAGAATTCATGCCCAGCATAAAGTGAAAAATGGTCTTATGTTCTGTTTCTGGTGATTTCTACTGTAGAGAGTGACCTCAAGAGGCTGAATTATTTATAAACCAGAAACATTTCTAAATACAGCATTTTTGTTTTAATGACTGAAATAAGATGGAATTATTCTGAATATCTTTACTGCAATAACCAAATATTCTGTGGTAATACTTGCCTCTCAAGCTTTCGTAAGAGTTGATGCTGTATTATTTGTTGTTGATGTTGGACTTCATGGCGTTGACCCAACAAGGTCTTTAGTTCTGCCTGGCTTTGACTGAGCTTAAATGTTTTCAAAACAGCCAAGTAATCATATCCTACAAATCCTCTGTGACTTTGGGCTCTTGGTTATTTATCCACTTCTCTGCAGACGTTTTTCCAAATGAGTCTATGAGCATTTGACAGCCTAGTGTTTTATTGACCTGTTTTAGAACAGCAGGTAGCTACAGTCTTACCAACGATCGTAACAGAAAAAACTTCCTGTTGACTCTGTGACTTTCTCTACTATCAGGTTGCCTATTCATTTGTATAGTACCACGTACAAAAAAAGCTCTATATCTCTAGATGTCTTTATGCTTGTTCTTTCTCTGTGTCTTTTGATTTTCTTTAAACAAAACAAAACCCCAACAAAAAATCCCCGTAGAATAAATAGTTTTGTAATAGTGTGGGTTTTGGCGGCAAAGCTGGTACAGTGCAGCACGGGCTCCAGGCACATTCCGTGTTCGGTGTTTGTGTGAACTGAATTGACACAGCTCTCGGCCAGTTAAATACTAATATGAGTAAAAGTTGTATGTAGAATTTTAATTGCTAAATTGGAAGATCTTCATGGTGGTGTGCATCTTAGCCATTGATCTTTAAGCAGGTTAAATGCTGAGGGCAGTCTAGTACCAGTTTTTACTACATTCTTAAGTAAGCTCCATCATGTTAAACAGATACTGTTGTCTAGTTGGTTGGCTTACGTTTTTCTTCTCTTAATCCTGCATTCAACACTGTTTTAGACCAGTTCTGTACAGGCTTGCTTAATTAAACTCAGTTTGCCTGTCCCTGTAGATTACTAACAGTAGTTAATGACATCTGTTTTTTTTGCTCTGCTGACCCTGACACGGTAGCAGGGCAACAGTGGAGAAATGTGTGGTGTTACAGTTCTGTGACCCTGGGAGAATAACTGGTAGTGTTTCTTGTGAAACACTAACCAAGAACAGTAACCT
Source organism: Dromas ardeola (assembly GCA_013398915.1). NCBI lineage: Eukaryota > Metazoa > Chordata > Aves > Charadriiformes > Dromadidae > Dromas > Dromas ardeola. The sequence goes on along the minus strand of VYZM01019776.1, from coordinate 57,318 downwards.
CATCATTAGCTGCAATTAGATTAAAGAAAGTGTGTTAAATTCTCCTGATGTGTTGTACTGTTAAATAGAAGTATCACTGCATGTTCAAGATTGTATGGTACTTCAATCACCAATAAAAACTTCAGTCCAAATATTTCTGAGTGCATTAGGACTGTTTTTCCCGTATGGAATTCTTTCCTAACTTCCACTTCCCTTTCCAAATCCAGCAGTAGTTATACAGACCAGTGCTTATCGGTGTACATTCGCTTTATAGGTCAATATTCAACTGCCAGCTGTGAAGCAAACCGAGTTCAAGCAGGCTGACTTGGAACAGCAGAAACCCAAAGAAGATGTACCTAAAGCAGTACCTACAGTAAAAAAGACAGACCTGCTGCAGGCTAAAGGTGAGATGGAAATGACTCTCACTAGCAACTGGTGAAGAATGTTTGTAATTTAATTGAACATTTGAGAAACACTTATTGTACACAAGATTAAGATGGAAAAAGCGACACCAGTAGACTGAACTTCAGTACATTTTTCAGCTGTGGTGAGGTATGATTACTAGCTTTTCTACTGGTTCAGTTTTGTTGTAATTGACATGTTGCATGTAAAGGAAAATAGGAATATTTACAATTCTGGAGTTGTATTCCTCATTTAATATGGAGAAAATACCCTGCTATTGGAAGCAATGATTTTCAAGCATGCTTAAAATTTTCTTTCTTAGTAAGTTTGATACATGTAGCCTGCCACCCCTCCCTATGGAATACCTGAAAGTTAGGCTTTAAACAAACACACATCCATGCTTCCCAAGTGTTGTCACTGAGCAAAATACAAGTAAGGGATATGATACACAGGAGATCAGATTAGTAAACCTAATGGTTGCTTTTGGCTCTGAACTTTCAGAAACTATTAATTTGAATGGATGTATCCTTGTGCATCAGTCTCGTGTAGTACTGTGTGTGATAGAAATTAAATTTCCTATTTCATAATTCTTACATGTTATTTTAAATTACAGTCTTGGGAGCATGCAACTCATTTTAGAAAGCTATCAATTGAAGACAACATCTATATATAGTTTATTCAGGCAAATTTTATCGTGATTTTTTTTTTTTTTAGTTAAAAATACAGATACACAATAAAAAAGATATGGTAACGTCTGCTAAAAGTAATATCCCTCCTGCACTTCCTCTTCATATTTAAAAATAAGAAAAGCCTTGACTGACTTGCAAATCTGTTGACTGCTTTGTCCTAAGCTGCTTTTGAACACCACGTCAGTTTTATTGTTAGTAACGAAATGTAACACAAAGAAACCTGATGCTTATACAGGACACTGCAATTTTTATTTAAACTGCTCTGTTTCACCTGCCCAATTTATTAACTGTACATACCAAAATTTTAAGTAGGTAGAAACGTGAATCTGTTGAGAGTAAACAATGTCTCATCCTTTAGTTGTTCCCAGTAGGAAAAATGTGTTGTCTTCTTTTTATCTTTGGAACTGTTGTGGTTGAAAGATATTCTTTCAGAGGAAAAACAAGAATTGAATAAGAAAGATAAAGTAGTACTTACTAAAGGTTTTTAATGTGTGCCACCACTGAAAGGCATTAGGTTTTTTTACTCGTAATCGTTTTTATTGTTTACAGAAAGAATAAACGACCTAGCTGACACCAGAAAACAGGAGCCTAAGGCAGAAGAGGAGCAGCTTTCTAGTCAACTGAAAAACCCACAGGATTCACTCAAGGCTGCTGCAGGTCGTAAGGAGATGCCGCCCGAGTCAGAGAAGGAGCTGAATCCATCTGAAGATGAAAACCAAGTAGCTGGGCAAGATGCGTTACAACCAGCAGCAGAGCAGGCTGATAGTGAGGAAATTGAGAGGGAGCAGCTCGTAAACTATGATGCTAAGCAGGATGACTCGCCTCCTAGAAGGGCTGGTTGGTAGCATGTCATGCATTGTTAAGAACACTTACAAAATGGAAGTGTGGAATAGGGCACAATTTCTGCAACAGTGGTGGCAGCTGGCCAGGCTTAGTTATAAGGTTTCATAAAGGTCAATGTGAAATGCAAAAGGTGAGTCAGTTCCCCGCAGTCTTCTACAGTCCATGGGTAAAGATGGAGGCTTCTGTTTGTGCAACATGGAGCTACCAGGCTGAATTCTTCCGCATCACCATAGTAGCCTTCCTCTCTCTTTTTCCATTGGCTGTACAAGGCATTTGGGGAAATTAGCTCTGAAACTTTCTGCTTGTGAGCCTTTATAAGAATATGATGCATTTGAAAAGGATGAGATGTTAACCATCTAAAACATTGGTAAGTAGAGAGATACTACATATTGATGTTTTGCAGATAGTCTTTTTATAATGCCAGTGTGCAAATGCTATTTATCCCTATTTCAAAACAAGCTAGCATGAATAAAGCTTGACCTAAGACTTCAGCTATCTAAAATTTATTATTGCGAGTCTGCAAAACTGCAGATCAGATATTGCAAAGGTGCCCGTTTCTGGCATCTACCACATGTGACCCTGAACTGCATGTCTCCATGACACCAAGCAGCAGAGTATTGATGTTGTGCCTAAATTTGACCAGAATCAAGACATCCTTCTGTGTGTCTTGAGGAAGTCGGTCTCAGGTGGACCTAGTAGCCCAGAGTAATCAAGAGGAAGCCTTATGGCAGTCAGACCAGGAATTGATGCCTACAAAAAATGCTGTTAATGCTTTTCTAGTAAATGTGTTCATAGAATCATGAGTAATGATGTTAACACTGCTGATGACTTGGCAGGGATAAATAATCTCATCTGCATTGCTCAAATAATATTTTTCTAACTACTCCAAAAAGATGCTGGCCAGAGCAGGCTGTCACACAAAGAGATACGCATATAAATTACCTAAACGGCTTCCATTTTAACAGAAATAAATACTCACATGTAGCCTGTGAAAGGTCAGATTTTCTTGAGCTAGGAAGACTAGCAGGATGTTCTTCAGGCTCGATTATTCAACAAAAGTAGCATACCTTACCACATAGGTTCCTTATAGACAAAGGAGCCTAAGGTAGAAAAAAAAATCTCTTCTGCGTTCTCTGAGTATCCTCTTCTCTGTCAATAACAGCTTCTTTTAAAAGTTTGAGACCTTTAGGTCTGTAGCTGTAAAAATCTGTTTGATGTGGTGGTCTGAACACAGACAACATCAGGCTAAAAATTTTCAAGCCTGTTTCTAAGCCAGCTACTAATTACAGAGCTTGGCTTAAGAACGTTCAGAACCAGCGACTGTCATCTCTCTTGACTGGGGTATGCTTGTACCTCTATGCCATTACAATTTTTTCTGGCTGGTTAACTGAAAAATAAAGGTGGTAGTTTGATAATCAGAAATAATTTTTCCGTTTGCTTCTGAGCTCTTTATATAAAGAAATCATAAGATAGTCAATAAAAATTGTTTGAGATTAATTAAATGATTGGGTGAAGAAAATCTTTCCTAGAAAAGCACTTTTGTGTCAAGTTAGCACATAAAATACTTTTTTTTTTTTTTTTTATAAATGCAATATTCACAACTTTAGTTTGGTGGACAAATTACAAGAGGGGAAGCGGAGACAAATTTTAGCACTGGTGATAATACACTTAAAGCAACACCAGTGTCAAGCTTTTAGCCTTGGTTCCAGGTTTTACTCTTCCTTAGGCTGTCCTTGACTGTATTCTGAAATTGTTTAATGCTTTTCCTTTCTGTCCACCTGAGTGCTGGCTGAATTTTATTACACTTTCCGAATCCCAAAAGATGCTGTCTTATCTCCTTAGAAAAGATATACAGCAAAAGCTGCTCTGAAATTTAACGATTCAAAAGCAATTCATTCAGCAGCGAAGTAAATTCTGTGGAAGATTGTTACAGTAACGGTTTCTTGTGCAGATGACCTTATGATACAGCATAAAACTAATTAATTTTTACATTTTCACAGACAAACAGGAACATGAAGCACTGAACCAGGACAAGGACGTTGATTACAATGTAGATGAGAATGAAGCTGAATCAGAAACAGACAAGCAAGCAGCACTTGCAGGGATTGAAAATGGTAAAAAAGAAAAGTTTTACCCTGAAAGTACCACACGCTGAAAATTTTTAAAATATTTTGAATGGTATCCTGTAACAGATATAGCTAGCTAATTTCTGTCTGTCTTTTGATCTTTCCTTTATGTTGACAGTGTGACCTATTTTCTGTACAGCATCACTGAAGTTGCTGGTTAACACGTGGTGGGGGAGGGACATTATCTGTAGCGTTACTACACTACAGAGTACTTAACAGTCCTTTCAAAATTTCTTCTGCTGTGTTCTAGATTGTTTTCTAAATGAGGAACTGTCACTTCAGCTTCTTACAGAGATTTCTGTACCTTTTTCTTTTTTCCTAATTAGTTCAAAACCCTGAAGATCTGAAGAACCACTTACCTGAGCCAGGTGAAGAACGACAGAGGTTATGAACAAAGGAGGTTCATGATGCAACTTGGTCACCTCTTCATATAAATGCAGCAATGATGAGAGCAAAATGATCTGAGAATGTTTTGATTGTCTTCTCAAGGCTTCAGTAAGGGCCCAAATGAAGTAGTATTTTCTTGTGAAGTTTTAGTACTGTTTCAGTGGTGAAAAAAGTAATCTTAAATCTCGGGAGGCTTGTTTTAAAGCAGCTTGACCTCTGCAATGACTCTTTCCTTCCTGTCAATTACAAAATTGAAACCAACTAGCAGTAAGTGTAGTAACTTTGAAGTAGGCTAACTTGTACAGTCATGCTACGGTAACACTACGTGTGGATTGCTGGTAGACGAGAAAGAAGAGAGTCCTCTGCCAAGCATGGAACTCCCGCCTGGGCAATGCAGTAGAGAAATCCCCGGCCGAGTTCTAAGAGGAGCTTAAGAGGAGTTAACTTACTTTGACAAAACATGGGAAGGGTGAAGAATGGCCCATGCTGCAGTCTACCTGTGTGCCTATTCTGGCACATTTTTGCTGCAGTGTAGATCAACTCGGAAAGCATGATTTTTAGTCCTCAGATATTATGCCGTATGATATATTTTCCTGTGCCTCCTAAATCAAATGGCCAACTTACACTATCTGTAACCAGGCTGAAACACTGTCCTGGTTGTGTTCTTAGCTTTTAGGTTAAAAAAAAAATAGGATGCTGACAATACTGTCTTCTCATTAAGAGATTAGCAGGAAGATTCTTCTGAAAGCTTTGTTGGACTCCTGTTCACAAGATCAGCATGACAGTATGGTTGAGTTACCACTAACCTGCACAAGTTATGAGTGTAAACATTCAAACTCCTGAACTTTTCATGACAGAAGCCATCTGAAATGGCTACGAAGTGCTACGACTTCCCTTTACTCCTCCCAGCCGCTATCTTCTGCTGAAAAGTAGAAAGGCAAATGCTTGCTGTGTGGAACAGCAGTCATCTGTTGTTGTACTGAGCTGTACAAAGTGACTAATCTTCTCTGCCAGATGGTAAACCAGACTATGCATTTACCAGACATCTTGGTGTCTCCCACAGGTGAAGCTGTAGCTGTTGTGAAATCTTGTTATGTGCAAAGTAGTGTGGTGTTAATGTTCTGTAGTCCTTGTCTTTTCTGTAACTAGAAACTAGTTTACTTGTGATAACCTAGAAGTACCCTCTACTACCACTAAAGCACCCTTAAGTGCAGTCCAGTCTGCATTGTGTGTGGCCAGCTGTTTAGAAGATGGTATTTGTAACACCTGTGCTTGGAGCAATCTCTGTGAATGTGAACCAGCCTCTGTCGAGACAGCATGGGAGCAGACAGACATGACTGAACTTCCCAACCAGCAATTCTATTTAAGAAAATACAGATTTGTCTTGGCTTTCTCTTAGTGCATTTCGTTACCACTTTTGTGGTGTTTCATTCCTCAGTGTACTAGTTTACAACTCCCATAACTTCAGATGACATAAATATACAAGTGGATGGTTGGTTCTTTTGTGTGTGAAGAGAGTACTAGTGGTCACTGAGTGACAGGCAGAGCCCAAGTCAGATGGTGCCTGTTAAGCCTAAATATCTAAACAGTTCATGGATAGACTTGGCATGTGCAACTTGAATTCTTCTAAGAAAAGCACTGACTTCCATTACTGAGTTCTTGGTTACTCTGTTTTTTTCACCATTTATGTGAAATAAAAATTAGCATCAAAATTTTACCTATATTCTGAGTAAAAGGAGCGTTTTCTTAGGACTTAATCTGTAAACAGTTATATAGCTGAGATTCAGTCAATACGAAATTGAAACACGGTACGGCTTTAACTTGATATTGGTAAAATCCCAAACAACAGAATCCTTAAGGTAATTAATATATTGCCAGACTTCTGTTTTGGCTGTATTTCTGTACAGGACCCAAACCTGAGTGGGGTTCTCGCCTAGCCAGCTAGATATTGCCCTCTCCATACACAAGACCACCTTTGTATGAAGCACATTTGTTACCCCTCTGACAGTACGGGCTCTGAAAACCTGCGTAAGAGCAATCTTCAAAAGCATAAAGAAATACAGTCGTTTTCAATGGCTTCAAGTACTACAGGAATATAACAAGTGGTAGATTTCTAGTAGACAATGGGCCTGTATGTCTACTATACAGAACTTTAAAATTAAAGGACTTTTAGTTGAACAAAACAAGAGATTCAGTTGGAACTGTGGTTTACATATTGTTTGTCTATCACTAAAATTTTTAGTTGTGTGAGGCATGAAAGATTCTTTGCTGTAATCATTTTGGGGTTAAAGTAACACTTTTCCTTGATTTTTTTTTTAAATACTAAGCCTGATTCATTTTAGATAAGCATTTTAAAATAAAATAATCTTCTCTACTGTGTATTCACCTTACTCTGTACAGTTCATCCACTTCTAATGAAAATGGGAAAGGTGATCATTCCTGCTTTCTTAGTTCTATAACTCATGTTGAACTTGGTTTCCCTTTTCGGTGCTGCTTCCTTTGGAGAAATACCAAAGGCTGTCCTTCAGCTGCTGTCACATAGTTCAAGGTCACAAGGTGGCAGCAAAAGCCACATGAATTCTTAGTGCCCTGCATAGAACCAGTTTGCCATCTTTACAACTACATTGTCCAGGATTTTCATTCCTTTAGCAATGATACAGAAGCATTCAAGTATATTAATCTTGATTGATAAACAAATATGTAAAATAGTATGCAACATCCTTAGCTGAGAAACTGGGAAAAACATGCCTATAAAGCAGTACTCCTGCTTATTTCAAGAAGCTGCAAATTGCTGGCAGACAAGTGTGTGTCCCGCTTCAGAGTCTCTTCATTGTTTTCCAGCTCTAGCTCAGCTGTGCTGCTGCTTAGGTGATGGGAGCTGAAGTGGTATTACAGCACAGTAAAACTCTATGTTAGGAGAAACAAAATAGACATGAAGCTTTACAGCATTATTTTTATTCAGTCACAAATATTATTAAAACCCCAAAGCACAATTTTCTCTCAGAGCTCATTCAGAAAAATTACTTACGACTAAAACTGTAATAAAATCAATTAAAGTACAACATTCTTCAACAATACGGTTGATTGATTAAAATCGGCTTCACCAGTAAAACTTTATATAAACCACTTTAAAACAGCAGTTATCACTCATATCACGTAAAGGCGGCAGACTATAGATATTCTATGTAACAGTACTTTTATCCTGGAGATCCCTCTCAGTCTGGCTACAGCACTAGATATTCCATCCGATGATTCAACTATCTTAACAATAATCTCCTGTTTTTCAAACAAGTTTCACAACTGGAAAATATTTATGAGGGGAGAAGTCAAATTCTGGAGGAACCTAGAAGGAAAAGATTTAAAACGTTACACAGCAGTACTACTGAATTTAATACTCAAAATGAGGGATAACCTTGAGACAGAAGAAAAACTTCCAAACGTCGAAAGATTGAAAAAAAAAAAAATAAAATCCTAGGTTTTTAAATTAATACTTGAAAAACATTCCAACGCAGTTCTGAATATGCCAATCATTCTCCAGTTGCAATGGGCACAAAGCTGCAGAGCGCTGGTGCGCCCCTTCGGCAGGAAGCCTGAAGGCCCTCTCCACTCCTCCCGACAGCCAGCACTCCCCCCACTGCGTTGGCAGAAGCTGCTGATGGCGCTGCTACCAATTACTTCTTCCTGCTCTTGAAGAACACCCACCCGTATTTGTACATGTCATCCCACATGCACTTCCCAGGTTTTTTTCCAAAACATTTGGAAATGAGAGTTTTCCGTACTTAAATAATTACAACAATTTGCAAGGGGAAAATGGATTGTTACTTTCTCAGTTCTTTATAGAGCTACAGAAACTATGCCTGAATCTGCTCATTCAGCTGTAAGAGACCTGTGGTAGCACCGGGTGTAATACTGCGTTTCACACCCAATTCAGCTGGCATTTTCTCACCTTAGAGTCTTTTTTGTGGCCTCCTGCCAGCAGCTTCATGACCACAATATTGGGTTTAGCAACTTTTAGAATTCGATTGACCTAAACACAAAACAGCATGAAGATTTTCAAGTGAACGCATATGACCTCAAAATTATTTCAAAAAAAACCACTCAAATGTTTACATACACTAGCAATACAGCAGTCCTCTTAACAGTAAGTTTAACAGAAATCAGGCTGTTTTGGATTTGAAGTGTAACAGCTAGATTAATGAAACTTAATGAAGGGAGCACTTATTTTAATAGTTAATCTTTTTTATTCAACAGACCATAGAAACCACTGCTCTCCATGCTGGTGTTGAAAGAGTTCTGAAGCACTCATACAAATAAAGGTTCAGACAGACTCTAGCCATCTACCCCCAACAGTGTGACACGATGAGAGGGGGAAACTCAAGTATCAGACTGGTAGCTTTTTACGTGGAAGTGCTCCGGGCACGCTCAAACTACCTCTAACTACCCTGGTTAGCCTCAATCATACAGCTCACGTGTAAGTACATGAGATCCAGAGAACAGGCAGGGATTCCTAAGTTCTCAGGAGGACCTAATTCCGCAACTGTTCTTAACCCGCTCAGATGCGACAGAATAAGCATCCTCCTTGCTCCAAAACACAGTCACAGACACTTAGGCTATGGACAAAGCGGAAGAAATCCCTACCCATGTTTACAGTCCAGTGATGAGGAAACAAGTGCCAGACTCAATCCTCTTCTCAGTCTGGTGACATTCAAACCTCTTTTTCCCACCCCTCATGACTACACGTGAATTACCGGATTCCAGGTAAGTGAAGCAGGCATGTGTCACCTCCTTGTTAAAACAGATATGCTTTTGGGATGGGGCTAGAAGGCAACATGCAAGAAGGAACTAAGTTGCTCTCTAGCATCTAAGATACTCAGCAGGAAGAGGTTTTGAAACAGCGAGCACAACCCTGATTATGTTATCTAATCTACTGAAACAGAACACTGTGTCAGATGCCATCACCCTCCTCTGTCCGCTCCTTTATCAAAGCACTCCGCTTTGCTCTGCATTTTGACAAAGTACACTTTGGATCTCAAGCAGATCCAGCTGAAAACAAACACTTACTCTGTTATGAGCAAATACTCCTTTTTTCAGTATTCCAGTCTTACCTCATAATCTGGATTAGGAATATTCTCAAGAATCATTTTAGCCTGCTGGAAGTGTTTGCTAGCTGCCATGTAGAGATCCGAAGACTGAGGAGGTGGGCTGTACTTATTTAAATCAGACATTTCCTAGCATGTTATAGAAATATATAAATAGATATTAAAATCAGTTGCCAACAAACAGTATTTTTATCACCTTAAATGAAAACAAATTACTATATTCAAGACAAAGTTATTCTTAAAATATTTAGTTGACATAAACACTGAAGTTGAAAACATTTATTTAAAATGTCAAACACCAAGCAGCAACACAGTGACACAAAGTGCAATAAACTTCTCATACTCTTTATAAAACAGTCACTCTCCTGAGCAACTTGTCATTCATTTGCTTTAATAGTGCCATGGAGCAAGGTGAGAAATTACAGGAAAAAACAGGAGGAAAAAGAAAGTATATGATACTGTTTACTCAAATCAAGTTTACAGCAAGGGAGATACTCAAACAGTTCAAAACTTCATTGTATATAATTTTGATACTTCCAAATCTTATTTTTTTTTTATTAGGGATAAAAAAACCTTCAGTGACAAGGAGGAAGCCATGATAAGTCTTAATTTCCACTACATCCTTTCATAACACTAAAGCAGGGAGAGTGACTGGCATACAAAATAGCACAGCTGCAGTTCAGATTTTTTCCACACTTGGCTAGACAACGGCACAGCTGATGTGATCTGTAATGCTGCTTCGGGGAGAAGACCGGAAAAGACAAGCCTCCACTGGTCCCTTCCAACCAACACTTCTGTGATTTAACACTCAAAATCACTTTTGTTTTGTTTTCCTGTTTGCTTGCTGCAGTAATAAAAACATGGTGCTATATAAACCACAGCCAAAAGGTCTGTCAACAGACTTTCCAGAGATTTCATTTTCATGCAAACCAACACAAACATCTCACACCGCCACATCAGACCAATTTTTAAACATCTAAGAGTCTGATTTTAGTAAGAATTCAAAGCAAAATATTTTCCTTGCACACAGCTAAAGCTAGAACTCCTTGCAATTTTGACTTATGCTTCAATATGAAGTTTGAGATACCAAAGGCTCTTTTTACAATGACAACAATATCTAAAGAAGGTGAGCAAATGACCTACAAAAGCACGAGCGACATCATGTTTTATGATTACTTACTTTAAACTGCAAGTAGTGCACTGGGGGTGGTGTGATGACGCTGTTGAATGGAGCAAACCTGTGCTCATATCGAACTTGTTCACTATCCAGTTCAAACTTGGGTTTTCTTACTTTGCCATCCATGTCAAATGCGATCATTGTCTAAAAAGGAAAGGGTAAATACAGTGAAAACTGTTAAGCTTTATGTCACATTTTGCTGTAAGCAAGATGAAAGCTATGATTTAGCTATTAATGGAAGGATAGAAAAATAGAAGAGAACTAACCATATCGCATTATAAACTTGAGCTTAATTTCCAGTCCCACTAAAAACAAAGGCGGCATGCGATGTATGCTTGATTCCTATTACAAAAAAACTGAAGCCATCATTCAGGAAGCACAAATAAATTACCTTGTACATCCCAGCACACATATTTTGGTATGCTTGACTCATGGTGATCTCTCTGCTGAGAGGGCGAACTGCAAATTTCACATAAAATTTTTTTTTATTCAACATAAGTACACATATTAATTTCAGATCAAAACAGTTATTTCACATTTTAAGAAAGTGACATAATTCTCAGTTATATTTTAAAATAATGAAAGAAAACTGAAGCATAAAAAGCATGGACATGCACTTCTGATCACCTGGCTCCTGATTACAGAAAATATCTCAAGACATACTTAGCAGTCGCGTGAGTACCATACTGCCACCAGTGAAATAAAGTGTTCCAGACAGTCAGCGGTATTAGCATGCCACTATACAACACTAAACAATAGTCTAGAATTTAAAGCTTACAGCTGAGAGGCCTGTTCGCTAAGTTAATGGATTTTTTAAAAACTTTTAGGACTAAAAGGTTAAAGCATTTTTATTCTAGTAAGAAAGATAATACTCCTTTAACCTCCCCTTTAGCTTCCAGTGCTAAACTGCTGCCAAACTGCCCCATGCTTGGCACCTTTTTAAAAAGTATAAAACACAGTAGTAATTCCCTGTATTTCTAAAGACAAGGGAATTGAGCTGATCTGACCTTGAGCTGTTCAGATGTAATTGTTTGTTTCCCTTGAAAAGACCACAAAGATAAACACACAAAAAATAACACACAGCAGAGAATGAAAACAAGCTTCTGCGTGGCGTTTATTTGCGATGTTAATGCTGAGGTTACTCCAACATACCACAATCTTAGTAGCCACTTAGGCATGGCAAGTCTGTATCAAATGCTCTTTAGACACTGGTTTTGGATGCCTTTTTGGTAGGAGGCTTACAGTTCTGACCATGGAGCCAGACTGCTATGACGTAGGAAGGGAAATTCTCATTTTCTCTTGTACATATACACCAGAGAAAGGCGAGTTTCTCAGGGGGCTTTTGCACAATAGTACTGTCACTGAACTGAAAGGGGGCAACTCCTCATTGTAAATTAAGAAATGTGCTTGAACAATTTCTGAAGCCGAAGAGAAATTACAGAAATCCACTGAAAGTTTAGTCTTTGAATCTACAGTCACAAAAAACAATTCTGCAGGAATTACAGACTGCAGAATGGTAGTATTTTTCACAGGTAATTGCTCTGGACCTGTTAATTACATCTCACAGGATCCAACACATAACACAACTGCTGAAGCTGTGAATATAAATGAGTTTGGGTTTTTCTGAAAGACCTATTTAAAAGTAAGCAAATAAATGGGAAATTCTTACACAGCGACTGACTTTTTTAGTTAAGTTTTATATTCAGCCTTCATAAACTTCAGTACATTTTTCCCGCCCACATCAGTGTTGACTCCATAAATTTTGAATTCTAATTCTACATGGCTGCATGAAGGGGGAAAAAAAAAAAAAAGTCTGAGTTACACTCTACACCTAGGTACCTTTTTTCTTTTTCTTTGTTTTCTTACTACTACGGCCTTTCTGTTGTTCCTCCATTATTCTTTCCTCCGCCATTTGAGAGCTGTCAGCGCGGCTCAGTGTTGACATCAACCAGGCATAGAGGAACTCTGATAGGTACCTACAGTAAAAACAGTATGTAGCTGTTACAAACTACAGTGGAAAACATATTCATAATGCACACATCCTCACTGAATGCCAAGTCATTTACTCAAAGAACTAATAGTAAAGGACAACTTTTAGGGCAGTTAAAACTTTTCACTTTGCATGGCTGGAATCAACAGATAAGTCTGTTCTGACTTTGTTTGGTTTTCTTTTAAACAAGACTCTATACAGATTCAACCATAGGTGCATGCTTCTTATATGTTTATAAGTCTAAGCTCATTGTTTCAAAATACTTAAAGAACAAATTTTTCTAGAATTCTTCCTTCCTCCAGCAAATGAAGCATTTTTTAAAAAGACACTATGGTAATATCTTTTCTATTTTTGTTAGGAATTACTGTTTTGAGAAACAAGGTTATTACTGATTTGTTTCAAGCATTAAAAAAAGCCAAGAATTATTAAACAAAAGGGCCAAGCCCACAAGAACATGAGATCCACATGCAATTCTTGAAGATTTAAGAGAGATCTCTAAGAATCCTTTAAGAGCGATTTCTTAGTAAGCGTAATCAGGTCCAATAAATCTGTTGACTGACTTCAAATCAGGAGTAGGGGAAAAAAGAGAACAGAAATTACAGATCTGGAGCGCATGAAGAAACAATACTTCGTAAGTCATAATTCAGAAGAATAATTACTGATAAATAATTATGAGTTTCATTTCCACATTTCCCCTCAGAAATTCCCTCTATTTTTTGTCCTTCACTTAACAGTAAGGAGATAAAGCAGCTGACATGACAGTTCCAATTAAGAGTGATTTTATTAAAATGGTGGGGGGAAATACGGGCAGGTAGAAAATACTGTCTTACAGAAAAACTGGTACTACTTATTGAGGTAGTACTTAAAGAAAATTGCCATCTTTTGGTAACTATCTGGAGTATTAATTTTCTCACTTAATGTTTAATCCAACAATGAAACAGCACAGAAACAAAACAAGATGCACTGAAGTTCAAGTCATTTGAACCGGTCTAATCTCTCAGAAAGAAGGCTTACAGCTTACCTAATAAGAGTTTATCAGTAGCTTTACAGAAAACAAAACAAAACACCGAAGTACAGAAGCACTTTAACATAGGAAGGTTCAACATTAAATTGTTACTGCTGAATCAAAACCAAATAATCTAAAATAATTTATCTTTTGGACCAAACCATCAACTATGAAAAATAATTAATGTGAATGGAAGTGGAAAAAACAAAAAGTATTCTGACTCCCAGAATGAGATGTTATTCTTACCTAGTCAACTTTCAGATTACAGTCACAACTTAAACTCTGAAGATCTTTTTAAAAATATTAGAGATCAACAAGACCATTGATCTTGCTACTACAAAGACAGAAAAGAATACAGAAAATTGCTTTCCTCCTGCATTCTCTTGTCTGCCAACATCGGCATATTTTTCAGCCATTGTCATTAGAAGACACTGTTTTAAAAAGCTAAATAGAGAGCAAATTACTACTTCAGAAAAAAAGTACGCTATTTAGTAAGTCTAGAAAAGAGACCAACAGATATTTTTTTTTCTTCACTTGTCATTTTATGAATAGCTAAACTAAATACTGTGTGGAGCAAGCCTGAGATTCAAAAGTCCCTCCTTTAACTACTTTCACAGTTATAGCTCTGTGGGAGCACGCCTCCTCCAACAGTTGTCAATAAAGCATCCTCTTACCAATATATGTAGTAATATTCATGCATACTGTAAAGTTCCAACTCAAAGCCGCTCAGAAGATACTGTATCATAATACGAAGGTTATGATACAGGACCCAGGTGCCCAAGCAAGCCAAATGTTGCCTTTGTGGTTCCTGCTTCAGTAACATACTATGAAGTGCTGCATCTACTTTCTCTGCCTATGGAAGAAAGAGAGCAAAGTAACAGACAGGGAAGGAAGTATGTTTGACGACACAACGTTCAAGCTCTGCCAGAAATAGAATCTTAACAAAATCTTAACCCAAAATACAAATTAGGTCAGTAGAGCCATGCTCCAGATTAAAAGTCAGAAAAATGTTTTTACAGATGTTGCCAGGTCTATAGTCTAGAACCATCCAAAAACCGAAGTTACTCACCTAACTGCAAATAAATTCTGCTGCACAGAGAAAAAAAAAATCTACACAGTAATAGAGGAATAACATGAGGAGTTTTTTTAATTTAAAATTGTAAAAAGTATTTATATATAGCTTGTTAGCAGTCATGTAAGCATGGAAACTCAGAATCGATTACAAGCTGTTATTTGTTTTGTCATACTGGCAATAATTACTTCTAAAAAAAAAACCAACACAAAAAAAACCACAAAAGAGCAAAACTAGCTGCATTGAGAAATTAAATTTATAAGCTTAACATGCAAGAAACACACTGTGGCCCACCAGAGAAACTAAAATACTGCTAAGACCAATTCAGTCTTAAAAAGTAATTGTATGGAAGACATGAAGTCTCCCACAGTTGAAATATTATCAGTAGTCCTGAACAAATCAATCCATATAACCTGTTAAAAAATGAAACAACAGTGTGCCTCAGCCCCAGTACTGCAACAAACTCTCAATCAAACCACCTTGAGAGAAGCTGGAGCACACAAAATCTCCCCTCCAAGTTCCTCCACTGTTCTCCTTAGCATGCACACCTTGGAAAATATTTTACTTCATTCCTCTCTCTGATGAAGAAATGCATTTCCACCAAGTGAAAATAAACCCTTCCCTGTCATCTTCCACTTTCCATTCTTGAGAAACATTCAAAATCAGTTGGAGCACATATTTTTAAGGAGTTATTATTTGATTTATATATATTTTTAAAACCATTTTAAAATTTCGCAATTTACATCTTGCATAGCTATAATGCTGAATTTTCAAAGGTCTTGTGTAAACGTGGTTGCAGACTGACAATTACAAGCAGGATAGATAGTACAAGCAGTGGAATTACCATTTAATTACAGACATCACTGCAGGTTTCCCTGAAGTCTACTTATTGGACAAAGTTAATCTTTAAAAAATACCTTTTTGTTCAACAGATCTAACAGAAAGTCTTTGGATGCATCTGCCTTGGTTTGAGGTAAAACAGAACCAACTTTCTGTTCAGTAATTTTATTTCTTAGCTAGCCTCTTCTAACTCTCTGAAATTAACAGCATGTTGTGTCTGAAACGGTTCGTTCAGAGTGATAAGACAGTTTGTGCCAAGGAATGGTATGCAGAGAGGCTCTTGCTTATACTTATTGCTATAACAACCAAGGGCAGCTCATTTTGTTATTTGCCCTGTTAGAGAGTCGGAAGCGGAGGGGCGTAGAGGGGTCCCACCTGCGGGGAGGAGCGGACAGGACAGGTGACCAAAAACTGACCAACAGGGTATTCCATCCCATCTGCCCCAGGCTCAGTATAAAAGCTGAGGGATCAAAGGGTCAACTCTCTTCCTTCAACAGCTGACGTCCAAGGAGGACCCTGTCTGTTCATCTGCCTTTGATCCCGATCGGTGTGTTCCTGACTCCAACTCTGGAACCTGGTTCCCACTCATCGCTGAGTCCAGCCTGGGACTTCCCCAGTGCCTGCTGGTGGCATCATCGGGGAGCTTAATACGGTTTTGTATATACCGTATCTATTTCATTATTTTCCTTTTTAATGAAATATTAATAATAAGATAAAGTAGTTTAGTTTCTTCTAAACTTGTAAATCTCTCTTTATCTCTCCCCCTCCTCCCCGTGCACGAGAGGCTGGGGGGGGAGCATCTGTTGCCGGCCATTGGACAATGTGGCCCAAACCACAACAGCATCCTACAGAACTCCTGGGAATCCTTGTCCTAAAGATTTTAGGACAAACAGAGGAGTTGGTTCATTCACGCAGAATCTAATACCACATGGTCCACCAAGGTAGCACTATACCTGGAAAGAAAAGTTTGCCAGCCTGCGGTCTAGGACATTACCTCATCCTGGAGGGTGGCAAATTCCTCAAGAATGTGACCCAGTTTATCTCTCTGACGAGCTCTATTGTGACCATGGATTTGAATCAGACTACAGAATGGCTGAAAGAAACAAAGTGTAGTTTTAAATTTTCAACACGACTTTGAAACTGCAGGAGTACTATGTATAAAACTAGGTACCTGTTTTACACATCTATATTAGGAAATGGGATCCTTAAGGATTCCTACAGAGTGCAAGCAACCAGGCACACAGGCTCTCTGGAGTGATGCAAGAGCGCATTTCTCTGTGCACAAGTCAACGCGAGATTAAGCGAGCATCCCTTAGGAATCTGATCGGACCAGAATGCTTCAGGTAAGAGAGATATTTCTTATGCCTAAATCCATCTGCCTGCGTGGCGAAGAAGGACAATAGCATCCTGGCTTCTATCATGAATAGTGTGGCCAGCAGGACTAGGGAAGTGATCATTCCCCGCGCCCCCCGTACTCGGCACTGGTGAGGCTGCACCTCAAATACTGTGTTCAGTTTTGAGCCCCTCACTACGAGACAGACATTGAGGTGCTGGAGCGTGTCCAGAGAAGGGCAACGAAGCTGGTGAGGGGTCTAGAGCACAAGTCTTATGAGAAGCGTCTGTGGGAGCTGGGGTTGTTTAGCCTGGAGAAAAGGAGGCTGAGGGGAGACCTTATCGCTCTCTACAACTACTTGAAAGGAGGCTGTAGCCGGGGGAGGGGGGGGGTCAGTCTCTTCTCCCAACTAACAGGCAACAGGACAAGAGGAAATGGCCTCAAGTTGCACCACGGGAGGCTTAGATTGGATATTATTAAAAACGTCTTTGCTGAAAGGGTTGTCGAGCATTGGAACAGGCTGCCCAGGGAAGTGGTTGCCATCTCTGAAGGTATTTAAAAGACTTGTAGATGTGGTGCTTAGGGACACGGTTTAATGGTGGACTTGGTGGTGTTAGGTTAATGGTTGGACTCAGTGGTTTTACGGGTCTTTTGAACCTAAATGATTCTATGATTTTCTTAGATTTTCATTGTGCCGCATTCAATAACGAATCTTTTAAAACCCTGTTTTTAAATTTTAAACTGGAGAGAATGTAAAAATAATTGTTTTTACTAGCGCTATGCATTTGTTTTGTGACATGAAATTACCCTGTAAAGAGGCAGTAGGTGCAGACTTCTAATTAAGCGAAATGTTAGTGAAAAATCTGGAAGCATAATAAAGGAAACAAACAGCAACAACTATACTGGCTATTTAAAAATTGTTACCATTTTAAGATGGCCAACTTTGGCAATTTTACCTTCATGACAGGTCTCTAAAAAAGCTGGTCTCATTTTCAAACATAAGCAAATCTTTAAAGTGCTCATATACATATAAACGTGCTGTAATTGGAATGAACACTTACCCGAACACAATGTGTCACAAAGGAATCAATGTAGTCCTTTGCCTGGTGATTATTATAAAGACAACACCTGAAAAGGAAATATCCACGTACATACGTACATTTATAAATGTCACCAGTCTATGCAGCACAAAATTAAAAACGAAACGAGTGCAGCAACAGCAACTGACTCCTTCATACATATGCACTAATAAGTACAAAATGTATATATTCTTTATGTGTCTGTCCTTGATTTTGTAGGCAGAAATACTTTATCAGACATGTAAACACACGCAAATAAATTCAAGATCCACTTACTTTGGGGAAAGTACTGGAGGACTGACAAAAGACCTTAAAGCATCTTTTACCATGTCTTGCATGAGGTGAGTGCCAAACACCTTCTTGTTATCTACCAGAAAAGTTGTCTGAAAGTGAAAATATGTTTTTAGAAACATGTTTTAATTTAAAAGCCGTAGTATCTGTAGGGTTAGAAAAAAGTCTGCATTAGTCTGAAGATTTGCCTTTGTCCACCTCCAATCCAAACAGAGAGGATGAATACAAATACCAGCCCCAAACTGAAACACCATACGGAGAACAGCATAAAAAAATGCGTGCACAAGTCCAGCTTTAGGGCAGAGAAAAAAATTCTAACACTTTCTGCTTTTAGATCATGTTAGTACATGATAATTAACAACAGTATTTTAAAATGTTTTTAGAAATTAGATCAGAACATAAGCCTCCATATACCTAACACTTAAGTATCTCCAGAAAATTTTTTACCATTTATGTATTAAGTGATGCATAAACAATTTAAATATTGAAACAAGAAGATGAATCCATATTTACAATGAACGCAGAAGTATTTTATTCAAAGACATATATTAAGACTTGCCTGTAATAGGGATCTTGAAAGAACACATGGTGATTGCTCACTAAACTCACAGAAAAAATCCTGATTTATATTAGGAGAAAAAAAAAGACAACTCAGGTTAATACGCCAATTTTTTTTTATATATATGTATATATATCTCTCTCCCCACATACACACATTTGCATTTTTATATATACACACATATATGTACACAATTGTGTAAATACACCTATATTTTGCATACACAAACACACATACATGCACATAGCATAGCTTATGCAACTCGTAAGAAAGTAAGCATGAATAATTTGAACAAAAGAGAACATATTATAAAGCTAAAAATCTGTTTTTTTCTGCAACTGTTATTTAACAGAACAAAGGTTTCTGAATTTTATTCTTCAGATGCAACAATTAGAAGGATGATAGTGTAGAAAAAAGATACTGTGAAACTGTTAAAATCACAACATAACTCAACAAGGTATTTAACAAAACTGCAGTGTTTCACTGGTACCAAATGCTTGATCCAAACGCTGCTTTAATTAATTTAACAGGAAATCAGAAGACAAAGATTTTTGCTTGATCTTTGAACTGATGTAACTGTAGCTCTTCTCTCAGTCAGTGAACGCATGTATGGTAAAAAGTATTTCAAGCATTTAACTGTCTTCTAATAAATGTAGGCAGCAATGGAGAATAACATCACTTATTCCAGGAAGAACATAAGCAGGTGCTTAACTTTATGCCTATTCAGGGAATTACATGCTTAAACAAACATGTATTAAGTGTTCTCTTCAGTTACAGGCACTTATGCAGAATACTGCTTACTCAATCTGAAAAAGTCAGAAATGCAGCAAGGAATTATGTTCTCCTACTGCAGATGCAGCTGTTCAACCAACGAAAGAGTTACAAGGAAATTAACTTGCTTGGGCTCTGCCACTAACACGCATAATTATTTAACAGATTGTGGGAAATACTGGAGGTTTGAGAGAAGAAAAGGTCTTTGTCAAAAAAAGAAAAATACTAAGTGTCAGAAAAGACAAAAAATTTTGAAATCGTACACAACAATAAGAAACACCAGAAGATTTATACACACAGCTCATTTTTCCTCCAATGAACAATAACATGTATATATGGAATAATTTTTCTCAAGTTACATTTTATGATCTTATTTTTGGCTATAAATAAGAAATATTGCTTACCAGTATACAGTGCAAATTAGTTAAGTTGACTACTTCACATACAGTTTTTATTCGGTCTATTAGTCTGGAAAAATAATTGACCATTTCTTCCCTTTTAATTATTTTTGCATATCGAGGGAAAGTTGGTGGCAGCAATCTCTGATTAACAAGGGGCTCAAAGCCCATCATAATAGGATGATCTAATGAAGTAGGAGGGGAGAGAGAAAAAAAGAGAGAGAAAGAGAAAAACTGTACATAATCTGTGTTTTAGAACTCACTTCAAACTTGAAAATATAATACAAATTACTCAATTATCCAAAATGAACTTTAACTGACAGTTAACTTCCAGAGACACTAACTACCCAACTGAGACAATGATTACTATTTAAGAAAACCCAGGCCTCAATATCTCAGCATATGCCTGTACAGACAGTGAGGTGGTATTCCCTATTTTAAAATGGCATATACACTGGTCTCTGGGTTTGAAGTGACAGTATTGCTTTCAGGAGAACCATCATTTAGTGAAATAAAATTAAGATCAAACAATGCAAATCTGTAACAGCTTGTATAACAAGTATTATTAGTTCAAAGTAAATAGCAGGTTTTTTTAAAATACATGTAGATATTCCAATGCATCAGGACAGCATATTTAAGAAAGGAAAAAAAAAAAGGTAAAACTTGATACATACCTCCTTTAGTGGTATCATTCTGTGCCTGGATACCATGATGCAATGAATTGTGGATGGCTGAAAGCAAGTCAGCTGCCTGCGTCATTAGTTTCTGAGCTTCTGCGACTGCACTAGTCTGAAAGGCAGGTAGCAGTTATTCACATTATGCATCAACATATTTTGACTACTGAATTAATGCTAGTATCAGAAATAAAAATTGTGTTAGGATTCTAATGTTGGTATACAACCAGTACTGAAAAAAAAAAATACCCAACAGAATTTTGTGCAATAAAGCATTCTTCGTACTTCACATATCTACACATACATTTAACACTGTATTTTTTACTACGTAAGATAAGCTTTAACAGTAATTATAACTGGAAGTCTAGTATACACTACATGCAAGTCCTCTACATTTGGTCACTTGCGTGCAAAAAACCCCACAAAACTCTTCTACCAAATGAGGCAGAACTCCCAAACTGCAAAGAGGAAAAAAACCCCTTATCATTAGGAAATGCAGAATTACTGAGTATATAGACAAATCACAACCTATCAACCGAAATGAAATCACTATATAACATTAGAACATGCCCATTAGAAATCTTGATTCATGATCTGCTGACATGCTGAATTTTCTGATGTTCTCTGAATCCAAATCTGTTGGCAAACCAGGTACCATACCTGTCTGTAAAATCCAAAATCTTTTTTAAAAATACTGGACTAACAGTCCCCAACGGAACTTAAAATATTTGAAATCTCAAGTCAAATTGAAACTTGACTTCTCTTGAAAAAAAGATGTTTAAAACCTCCTGAAGATCTAATAGAAGCTGAACAAGATCTGTAGTTCTGCATAATATATGTTCACGTATTATAGCATCCATAAATCTACTAAAAGAATATGCTGCTAAGCAGATCTACCTCAAAGTAGTCCATGATGTAAATAACTTATACCTTAAGTAATCAGACTTGAGCAACACTAAATTAATTTGATTTTGCACAGATCATTAACTCGTAGCAGTAAATAGATAGAATTTGGTTGTACCTCAGTATAGATCACTTCCATGTCACAGTTTGATTTCTGATGTAACTAACGGTTATACTCAGAATGCAATTATTCTCAACCACTCAATCACTTTTTTCTCAACACTGATGTCTATCAATGATGCTTGCAAATGACTTTCAATTTAATCAAGGTCTTTTAAACTGTACGGCATGCAGCTGCTTCAACAGCAAAATATGTGGGAAACACTCCATGCCACTTAAGCAAGAAACTTGTTTATTTCCTTATGAAAATGGAAATAACAATAAGCAACAGACAGATATTTATCCTTATATAAAGAAAAGGCTATTCAAACAAAAAGCTTTATCTTATTTAACATGTGATTCTACCCCTTTGCCCTAAAACATCCAGTTTCTTGCCCCCTCAACAATTAGAAAATCTTATATTCAAAAAAGCAACCGAATTGCATGGAAAGCTGTTATATTCCTCTTCTCAGACCAAAGAAGTCTAGATACAAATCCAGTATCACATGGAAGGAAAACTTAACAACTCTTCAGGGCTGGACAAAACACTGCCCAATGTCAGGTAACTCCACAGCAGACTGAACATAAGACAGAAAACTTTTGCTCATGTCTGTGAAAAGAGTAATCCAAAACCCATAAATATTTTTCTTTAAGTGCTCTAGAAGGAATATTCTGTCTCTCTGCAAGGCCATAATAATGTCAGCTACTAGCCTTCCCTGTGTTTTCTTTAAAAACAAAAGAAAACTGAATGGTTGCCACTGTAAGGCCTTATCCATCGCTTTGCCTGCAGCAACATCAATTCAAATCTACAGAAACTACAGAATAATTGCTTGACCTTAAAGAATGAAAAGTGAGTATTTCACAGGATCACAATGCAAATACAGAAACACCAAATGAACTTACCTCTTTTTTGGTAAATGCTATTAGAACAGTCAGTAGTACCCGGGTAAACTTGACTCTGCTGAACACAGCTAAACACTGTTGATGCTGTAATAAAATATGCTGCAAATTACTACACCATACACATTAAATCCTGAAACTTGCTAAAAAGAACTTTCATAGATTTATTGAAGTATGCTCTCTAGTCTTAAAAACATGTTATCTAATATGATTCTGAAGAAAAATTACAGAATTTACAGAAGAAATTTGTATTGCTGTCAGAAAAGCACTAACACAAAAAATACTACGATAATTTGAGTAAAGCACAACCACTGGCTGTACAGCTATTTCCTATGCAAATGCCATTCAAATCTCAGTTTAAGTGAACAACCACAAATTATTAAACTAATATTCTCTCCTTTTTGCTGAAGATTTATGTTAAAAGTAGTTTCTGTAGAAAATAACATTACTGGGAAAGGAAACACACACCTTTTCTAAATCAACCACATCAACTACATCAATTACCACTTTTCCCTGGAAACAGCTACACTGCTTTCCCCTTCTCCTCCTACTTTCTCCCTTGGCAGTGAGGCTGCCAGCAGCAGTAAAAGCTGCTGGGAAGAAACTGAGGGAAGAAGGTACAGGATAGATAAGACCACCTACTTTGCTAATGGCTTTTTCTTGAGAGATAGGTGCATAAATGGCAGAACTGCAGCAGCATAACTTTCTGCCATTGGGACCGATCCAGAACTCTATCCCTTCAAAGGATAAAAGCCTTCCTGCTAGCCTGAGATTTGCTCAGGGCCATGTTTAAACCAGGTTAGATACGACAGTAGTAGCAACACTGCTGACAGGCATTTCTCACAAGCTGTTAACTACTGATTAAAGTAATGATGTATTAATTCATGAAATCCAGAAAAAAAAAAAAGCAATTCATTACCTCAAGTTCAACTTCTGGATCTCTCTCTTCTCCTTGTCGACTTCGAGTGCTCTAGAAGGTAAAGGAATTTCAAATAATTTATTAGAAATTGAAAAAGGAAATTACTGATAAAATCCCTTTGCTCTCTCCAGAACATCCATCCATAAAATAACCCTAAAAATCACTTCTCAAGTTCAAAACCTCTTAATATATAATCTAGGTACTTGAATGATCCAAAACTCTCCTATAGTAGTAAGATCTATCTCAGTCCACTCTGCAAATAGGCAAGGAAATTGTATGAACATTTTATATTGTAAACTATGGTAAAGGAAGATTAAGTGACTTCTTTAACATCACATAGTATCTGCATAAAAGCCAGAAGTTAAACACACACTTTCTGTGTTGCCTTCTACATCATGATTCCACCTATTACTAATGAAGCAACTACTAAAGTGTTCAGAAAAGTCTGAAGACTGCAGCATCTTTAGCTAGAAGCCAAACTACCAGCACATTACACAAATCATTATAGCAGTTCTTCAAAAAAACCCCACCATTTGATGACCCAAAACCACAGCATTCTTCATTATCCAACTCCCTTCCCCAAGCCTATGTTAAGTACACTTGAAGTATAATCGACAAGGCAAACATGAGAAAAATACCTTCACTCGTCTTTGCATGTCATCTTCTACATCTTTTAGCATACCTGGAAAAGTCAGGGTACAATTAAAAGCTGGGAAGCATTCCTAGATACAGCTACACCACTCAGTGGAAAACAGTTTTGAGGAGAAATCAAGTTGTGAAGTGCTTTACATATCCATTAACCAAAGACCAGACAAAAACTATTCTTGTGAGGGATGGCGGGGATGACTTGCAACAATAGGTAAATCAGAGTATAGGCTGATTGATCCAAAGCTAAAGTGTTCACAAATTTTCTAAAAATAATCAATGGAAAGCTCAAATATATATCAAAAGGCTCACATACACATGTATGTACCTAGTAACATATGTACTCACAGCTTCAGAACTACTAGAATGCTTTTTTCCTCAAAAGCAATCTGTTTAGCTCACAACAAACTGTCAGGCAGAGAAGCAGAATTCAAGCAGTCCTGGATGAGCTCACTCATGCTCAGCCACCTGAGTGGCACATCTAAAAGCACTTTTTCCGTTTCTCCGGCATTTAACAAATAAACAGCTGAACCTTTTCTTCAAGGAAAAATAATTTCATCTCTCTTTTTACCAAGCCACCAATTCATTAGGTTTGGTTCAGAGCAATCAACATGCTCAGAAGAGAAAGAGACTGATGGACAGATACAGAGAAAACACAAACTGTACCTGTAACTCTAAGATCTGTCACACTGTTGGCCATTTTAAATCCGTAAGTCATTGACTGAAAATCTTCCTAAAAAATAAAAATCAAAGCAGCAATATGTAATGAAATATAAACAAGCTGGCGCTTGGGGTTTTCTTTTTGTTTAGTTTGTTATAGGTTTTTTTTTTTTTTTAACTCCTTGGTCTCTCGTTTTTTTTGTTTTGGGGTGCTTTTGTTTAACTACACCAAGTATAAAAGTCTGCTTTTATTCTGCACAACTGAATACATCTATGGTTTGGGTGACTTTCCTGCCCAAATCCAGCTTGGGGTAGTTGTTTTCTGCATAAATCGTTAATACCAGTATGCCCTTCATATTTTCATCGAGTGCCACCCTATCAAAATGTTACAAGAACTAGGGATGCAAAGTACTATTTAATCAATGTTAAATATAGTCAGCAAGAAGTGACTTGTCCCAAGTTCAGATGAAACAAAAACTGCTCTGCGCACATAAAACCAGACTCTGATTCCATTGCTAGATGGACATTTCAGACAAAAGACAGTCATGGCTATCTCAAGGAGAAAAATAAAAAATTAAACAGGAAGAAAACCACAAGTAAAAATGATTTCAAAGGGTTACCTTCTTGAGTAAAATATTTATGTGACTCCAATACCCAAGCAAAATACAGAAAAGAGCACTCAACACCTTCACTAAAAAAAATTGCATTTTAAAGAGTTCAAGTATAATACTTTTAGGAGGATGAACTGCTACTCCTACAGTACCCTTGAATCAAACAGTAATAAATTTCTCTAATATACAGTTTTATTTGCATTACGGAGCCTACATACAATGCTACACATTTAACCACAGGAGATACGGAAACACATACCTCCTCAAAAACAGCTGCTTTGTTAACCTTTTCTCTGGCAATATCACAGATTTTTAGGATCCCTAGAGCAAAAGCTTTCATAGCAGGATCTTCTATGAAGTCTGGATTATGAATGTAAAGGCAAGTGAATACCGTCTGTGCCAAGGAATGTCCCTCTAACCATGTTATCTAGAGAAAAGAAAATTAAATATTTTACTCGTGACAGCCAAGTCCTCATTTTTGTATCTCCATTCTTTTTCCATCTTACTGTGCTTCAGTGAGTCATTAAGGAAGTCCCTATCACGGCAACCTTCCATCTATCAAAAAAGGGCAAGAGGTCTCTCAGCCTTTAACCTGGGTCAATCTGCTAGCTGTGATAAGCATCTAAGTTACTAAACCCTGTAACACTAACAAATTTTGATGTTGGGTAAAACTCTTCCACAAAGTTCAGGTCTAATTTCTGTGACTTAGACATGACATTAAGAGAATATCAGATTTATAAGATTCCTCTACATAAATACTGAATGAAACATGCTAGCGGCTATGAAAAAACTTATCAATATTCTGCATGTTCTCTTCTACAATTTACAGCTTCTTTTCACGATCCCCTCTCTCTTCTACTTTCATGCTGCTTTAAGCTACACGGAAAGCTTCAGTAATTTAAGCAATCATTTCTATCTTAAAATAGCATAAAACACAGTAGGATCAGATTTTTAATATGACCGCTGTCCCTTTTCAAAAAAAAAGGGGGAGGGAGAAGATGAAATACGTTACACCATAACGAATGTACAGTGACCTTTACATCTCTTTTTGTACTAAGTTAACTTAAAATGTTGTTTTAAAAACCAAATAAATGTTATTGATGTTATTTTAAAGAGTAACTAAAAATAATTTGTATCATTTACTGAGGAAATTAAGAAATATACATAGAAAAAAAATAACAATTAACAAATAACTGGTAATACACTTATTTCCTTTCTAAATGGATTTATGTATTTTCTTCGAAGTACCCCTGTAAGTTCAGTCAATATTAGCTGTACAGTAATAAGCAAGAGAGCGCTGTAGGTTACTGCACACTCACTTTCCAACACAGTCAAACACCAATATAAGCAGGCAGTCAGATATCACACATTTAAAACACACAAATTACAAAACCTTTTTACACTATTCAAAATTCTACCAGTTTTCTTACATTATGATTTCTTATAATAAAAAATCCAAAAATCAAAATTACGCCTCTTGTAATAGACTATGCAAGTATATAAATGGAAATCAAAATACGAAGTATGTACTTTCTGCTTGGTGAATCTTTTTTCTTGAGTTCTACTGTTTTTTCTTTTTTTAAACTGGATAAAATGATCACCTTTTGAAAGCAAAAACGTCTAATGTTAAGAGTAGAGAAATGCTTACCAAACAACAGAAACAGGTATCCATTATTCCTACCAGCTCAGGTGAAGTGAGATCCTTTATTTTAATGGTGCCATCCTTAGGAAAAAAAGAAAGAAAAAAACCTAACGACTATGGAAGCCTATAGGCAAAATCCAACTTACTATTTGTACAGCCGAAAAAGAAATTACAATTTGGTTAAGACTTCAGAGTATTTGTATACCGCTAGCTTTATTGAACAACTTCATAATATGCATAAAATTCTGAAAAACTTTCCCTTCATTGTGTTGAACACTGACCAAACATAAAGCTATTCAAAGAGAAAGCTAAAATAAAATTTGATTTATGAGTAGCCAATGTAAGTTTAATACCACTTAACGATCAACAGGTAAACCACAAAACCGTATGTATAGTCATAATAAAGATTGAACAAGGAAAAATATGCAAGACCCGTTCTTTGAAGACTGCTCTTTACACTGCAGATACTTGTAGAGTTTTACTGCCTTCAAGGTCAAGACCAAGGTGGCAGCAATCCCACTTCTTTCATTTTCTTTGTTCAATGTAGGCAATTCTCCATACATACTACATGACTTAGCCAATATTTTACACAAAATTCTCTTAGTCCATTAAAAACCAAGTTCATGGTAAAGAAAATATTTTTCCCCTGTGAGTGCATTATTTTTTCCAAAATAACAGAAAGCCTTTCACCCTCCCTCCACGACTTTATCTTGACCGTGCATCAAAAGTTAATCATTACTGTTAATGTTGTTAAATTAGCCAGCTTCTGTTCAATGCTAATGAACTGATAGTTTCATAAAGTGTTAATTTCCAGCTTTTGTAAGGAAGCTCATTTCCATTCAGCTTAAAGAGAGACTAACCAATACATCTTCATATAAAAGACACATTTTTGGGAAGCACAGGGTCATTTGCAAAACCATTTCTGAAATTTATTTATTTGAGGTATCAATACCCAACAATTTCACAGTACTTTTCACTGGACGCATCAGCATCATTGTGATAATGTCGGTAACAAAAAAAGGTAAACATCACAAGCTATTTGTTACTTAACTACCCAAAATAAAAAAGAAAAAAATCAATTTTAAGCAAAGATTGAAAACATTTTGAATTGTGCATAACTGCAAGTTGATAAAACTACATCATGCTTTTACAAACAGTGTAGGCAAAAACAGGAAAGTCACGCGTACCTTAATAGCTTGCTCAAAGTTAAGAACCTTTCTATTAACTTGGTTTCCAATCATACCAGCATCCATCTTGGGATCCATCATTTCAATGGCAGACATGGCTTCAAAAAGACCAAAACTAAGAACACCAATCAAAAAAAATATTCAGAATGTAATTATTTTATATAAAAGAGTCTTCACAAACCAACGTAAAAGAACACACAATGACAAACTGAGTACACTCACTACAGACAGTTCTGGGTGTTCATTGGCGTCTGCGCACCAGGTAAATGACCCTGCTTTGGGACAGCATCACTACAGACAATAAAATAAGGTATGTGAACAATACTACTGATTTTCAGAGATCATTGTTTTCAGGAATTTGAGGATCTCTCAACAATGAAGTAACAAAGCAGACAGCTAAAAGAAAATTCTTAGCCTTTTTTTAAAGCTGAAGTACACTCCTGAGACAAATATGGCATTACTAAATCCACTTTTTTCTATACAACCAATAATGACATAGCATCTTTTTAAAGATCACATAACATAATAAACTGGTATTAACTGAACAAACTGTTCCTTATTATGCTGCATCCAAAAACCAAAGTAAGATACGCCCCCCACAAACTAATGACAATATACATGACACAGACTGACAATAATATACATTTAATATACCAACTTCGTTTAAAATGGGCATGTTAAGAAAACTAATAAAAAAAAACCCCAGCGTGTGACAATGGATTACTTGTAGTCAGAGCATAAAAGCTTGCAGAACTACACCAAATGAAGACTGGCCTACAGCAGAAGGGATATAGTGCCTCACCTTTGGTACATCCAATATTTATCAGAACTGCTGCACGAGCCTTTATTATATAAAATACGCTATTGTGTATGGTGCATTCTAATTCTGAAAACAGTATTTGCTCTGAAATGCTCTTATGTATAAAATTATACCTCAAAAACGTGCTTTGATTCTACTGAGTCTACTGAATCACTACTCAGTGACATCCTTGTACACGTTTTTAAGCAGGTTTGCATTTAATAGTGTGCTTCTGTTTTCTGAGGTAGGAGTCTTAAGTAAGCACTTTTCCCTTTATGGAAGCGAACAGACTCATGTGGCTAAACTCCTGTGCTATAAACTGCTAAACTACATTGATCAACTGAAAATGTAATGTTATACTGGTTCCCTGAGAGATGTTCAGTACTCGTAGAAGTGCATCATACACATACTGCTGAGGACAAACAATGTGCTGAATACTTCAACTATTTTATTTAAAGCAAAAGTTTAAAAAAAGCTTCGTTAATACTGCATGGTTTGCTTATTAGTAAACATTAATTTATTTGCACTAATCCTATCTGAAAACCAGAACTATCCCACAGGCATACTTACAGCTTGTCATGAAGCAGCTCTCCTAACTTCAGTTCTACAAAGGAACAGAACAGGATAAATAATTAGAATCACTCTTTTAGTGCAACTTTTCCAGGATAGTCTTGTCTCTCGCCAAACTGTTTTATGCTAAGAGAGAACAAGGCATGGGAAGCAGACCAGACATTTCTACTCCACCTTCATTTGCTTTTATTTACGAAGCACTTTCAAGACTGAAAGGCTAAAAAACCCTCAGTTGTTCACAGTCTTTCCTCATCCCTCTCTGTTATACCAACCGTTAAAGGGTTTCAGAATCACCAAGTAGTAGCATCTGAATAGCCTGCAACTCAGGACAGCAGTTTTCTGTGCTCCTTTATGCAGATGTCTAATTTTTTCCAGGGGAGTTTACCGAAAGACTTGCTTTTCCTCACTACTTTTAACGAAAACTTTAGATGTACTTGATGTGTACGCAAACAGTTTATGACTAATATACAGGAATTGTTTGACGGCATAAGGAAATTGTGTTTATCATTATGTAATATTGTGTGCTGTAACTTGCAGTTTTATATTTATTTTTCCCTAATGTTGTCATAAAATCAGTTGGAAAAAAATAAAGTCCCTGTCACGGTAAACTAGCACTAATATCTAATAACAACAAAGGTGCTATTTAAATGGACGCAACCGCTTCCCCATGACTGGTATGCACTGCAACTCCTCTGAAGCTCGGCTTCATTTCAAAGATGAAACTGAACAATTAAATGAATAAATCATTGGACCCTATAGATCCAAAAACATACAGGGAAAAACAGAGTATAGATTCTGCATGGATGAGTGAGGTTTCCAGTTGCCAGAAGAGATAGGAAGAAATTTTTGCAAGGAAAAAACACAGGTGTAAAAACGCATAAGATGAAAAAACATAACTTAAACAAGGTATTTAGTAATCTGGAAGAAGAAGCAAGGCGAGGTTCTTCTGGTATTTCCAACCTCAGAGGTTAAGTTAAACACAGGGAAACACGGAATCAATGTAGTCCATTCATCTGGAGCTTGAACCTGGCCCAAATTATTGCTTAAAACACCTCAAAGAACTGTGCTTAGTCCTCCAAAAGATTCCAAGTTTTCTCAGAACACAAGCAGTACAACTCACCTCTACAAGCTTCTTCAAAATCCTGCGTTATATCTATCCAGCTTGCATTACTCTTTTCCATCTTGTCAGGCATCCCGAGTTCCCATCCTGAATCATCATCATCTACTGAAGCTTTCATCACCATGATACCACACCTGTAAATCTGTATCAGAGACACTGCACATTATGCACAAATTAGAGAAAGTGCTTCATGGGAGTAATTTTTTTTGTCTTTTCAAGAATCACGTAAGAAAGGGAGACTAACTAACCTGATTCCATTTAAAACAGCTACATTACATAAAAACAGCTCAAATAACTTATTTATAAAAATTCTTTTTAAAAAAAAAAGTTTTCTTATTCACTGTTTCTCTAAGGCTAGCTTGTAGGCTATGAAACCTCAAAAACTAACGTCCTGGTTTGAGCGACACGGGACTAATTTCTCTTGCAATGCTTGGGAAAACTGCACTTTCAGAAGACTCTAGTGTCTGAATTCGTGAAAATACTTACTTCTTAGCCAGATAGGCTATGTGGGTTTTGAGGTCTCAAGTGTTTTTGAACCTTGCCAGCCAGAGGGATGACGAGGTGCAAGACCTGGGCACTTGACCCAGGCTGGCCAACAGGATTATTTTATATTATTTCATGAACATCACATTCAATACAAATTATAAAGTTTTCCGTGTAGTTCTCTCTCTCCCTTGATGGCAGCGGCTCAGAGAACTTGGCCAGTGCCATACCCCTGAGCCCCTCCCTTCCTCCTGAAACCTTAGCGCTTGCAGTGTCCGACATTTGCTGTCCACTGTTGGGAGTGCACAGCTTCCTGATGATAGAACTGGCTGAGTATAATACTTGCATATTTTATATTGGTATTCGGATCAATACTGGCTCTTCAGTATTATTAGTGTTAATTATTTAGTCTTATTCTATTAAATCTATTTATATTTCCCCCCACATGTTTCTTTGTTTTTCCCCAATTCCCCTTCCTGGGTAGCAAGTGGTCATCAGCTGATAGAACAATTGTCTACGTGACAATAAATTGTTATAATTTGACAATATATTTCATCAAACCATAACAACTAAGGACAGCAAAACTTTAGCAGTACAGAGCCATAATAAAGTGTGTACTGTCAAATTGGAAATAAAACAGGAAACACTGTCAATAAATCATCTCTTACAACAGATGCAGATAGTACTTTTTTTGTTGTTGTTTTACACAATTAGAAATACACGTCCTCCAACTGCTCTGTAAAAGGCATCAAAGAGGGAACTGTAAAACTGAACAACACACGTTTGTTATCTGTACAAAGTATATCCAAACAAATTTGTGAAAAGGGGCTTATTTCCCCTGACTTCTTCAGCGGAACAGCAATATCAAAATTACGGTGGCAATGCAAAGCAACAAGAGACCGGAATATAATTTTTAAACTTCACCGACTAGCTATTTCGAACTGTTTTCCTGCTTCTGCAATCTCACGATACAGGGGGCGGCCCTGAAGAATTTTACGTTTTGGCAGTCGTCCTGCCTTGGAGACACCAGCAACGCCGACCCTCCTCTTCCAGGGAGAGGCACCGACGGGCCCGACGAGCTCCTCCCAGCTTCATCCAAGCCCACACGGCGGCTCTAAACAAAGGCCCCCCGCGAGAGGGGGCCTCCGGGGGGTCGGTAATTAACAACAACAGAGGGGGGGGGCAGGGAGGCAACCAAACGGATTTTGAAAACCGTCCCAGGAGCTCCTTCTCCCAAGGAATGCTCAGCTTCCCCCCGCCCCCTGCCACCCCTTCCCAGCCGGCCGCAGGGGCTGCCGGGCTCCGCGGGCTGGCAGGAGGACATACGTAGGAAACTCATTAAAATAAATGGAAATCACGCTTGAGATTTCGGCCGTTAATGCCCGCGCTGCCAGAAACGCACACCACCATCCCCCCGCCGCCCCGGGTTCGCCTCTTCCCGCACGCCCACCGTCCCCAAACCCGGCGCCGCCCGCCCCACAGCTCACCGGGCGCTGCTACGGCACGGGGCCGGCGGGCAGCCCAACTCCCTCGGGCACGGCGACCGGTCGCCCACCGATAGGCCGGGCGGCTCCTTCCCCCCGCGCTCCCCCTGCGGGGCTGGCTCTGCCTGGCCTCACTGGGACACTCGCCTTCCACGCCACCGACGCGCTCCCTCCGGNNCAACCCGCCTCGGGGCTTCCCGGCGCAGGCGCAGGGCTCCTCCGCACCCGCGCATGCGCCCGCCGCCGCTGACAGCGCAGCGCGGCGCAGCGCGGCGCGGCAGGGGGCGGGGGGAGAGCGGCCGCTCCGCCAGATCAGCGCGGTGTGAGGGAGGGTCGGGGAGAGCCTTCGGGGTGAGCCTTCGCCGAGCTCGGTGCCGGTGGGGACGGCCTGAGCACCGCGTTGTGTGGGAGAGGCGGCGGAGGAGCCCCGGGAGTCCCTCTAGGCAGAGCAGGGGCCCGAATGCGCCTGACTCGGGCTGGGAGGAAGAAGACCCAGGAGGGACCCGAGGCCTGGCGGCGTGCGGAGGCCGGGGCGGGCGTGCGGGACGGACCCTGCCGCTCAGCGGGGGCGCAGAGTCTGTCTCCAGGCCTGACCCAGGCGGTGTCGGCGGACCGCGGCAAGCGGTGGCCCGGCTCCGCCTTTGCAGGCAGCTGTGGAGCCCGCTCCCAGCCCGGCCGGCTCTTGGTGCGGGTCGGAGCCGGGTGAAGGTGCGGGGCTCTGCGGACCCGGGCCAAGCGGGCAGCGCGGTGCAGCCATGCGGGCCCTTCTGGCGATTTGTCGAGTTTGACGAATTGAAAGCAGACCTGAGGCGTTTTTGTTTTTCCCCCTTGTATGTCAGCTGTTTTCCTCCTTCGTTTTAATGAAATATATCTGCTGGAAATTACCTGTGTTTCCGCAGAGTTTACTCAGATGTGCTGATTATCTCTTCCATGGGGGAGGATACCAGCAGACATGTCTAAGGGAACTACGTTTTTAGAGCCATTTACAGTGGATTTGATCTTTTAAAATGCACAAACTGAGTGTTTTCCAGCGTTTCTGGCAAAGATCAGTAGTGTAAAAGTGGCTAATGTGCTTTACTAACCAAATAGAGGCTAGCTTAAGTAGATGTTGCCTCCGAGGTTATGAGCAAGTAGACTTTAAAGTGAGAATGCTGACTTCACCCACCACCCTTTCTGTTCACCCTGCTCAAAGTACAGAGCATTTGTACTTGGAGGAAAAGCAAAAGGAGAAAACTCTGTGTGAGCTGTTAAACCAATGACAGCACCTACTTCATCTGAAAGAATTGTTTTCAGTTCAATGGCTGTTGAAATGTCGGGTGGCTCAGCTGCACTGTACTTAATTCCTGGAGCGATACACAACTCTGTATGATAGACATCTTGTAAAGATAGCAAAGAGTAGATAATGATTGTTGAACCTAATGGCGGTTAAAACATCTGTAAATGAAAGCTGGTTGCATCTTGTTTAATACAGAAAAGTGATACCTGGCCCAGCAGTCTGCTCTGTAGGAAAGACTGTTGATTTTCTGGGGAATTCCATTTTTAATCTCAAGGACTGTAGCCCATACAATATTCTCTAACAATCACTTAACTATGAAATCCAATATTTAATGAAAATCTAATGAAAATTAATTTCTGAAAAGGTAGTATATTTGGAGTTTTTCACAGATGCTTGTGCTAGCAAATACCTATTTGTGCTTCTGCGCAGGCTGAATGGTAGTGATTATTAGCTGGCTTTTGTGAAGTAGACCAATGGATGCATCCTAATTAGCTGTAAGCAGTTATCACTTCTCTTGGCAAAAACATCAAGCATCAAAAATGAACAGCAGGTTGGTTATGTGTCTGTGAAATAACTGTAGCAGTTTCAGAAGTTAACACATGTTCACTGCAGTAACCCCGAAGCTGGGATCCTTTGTTTAGAGAACATGAAAGCACTTTAACCTGGTATGATACAATGAAGTGCATTGATGGAGCACTGTTAAGGACTGATCTAACTTCTGGTACGTTATACTCGCATGGGAACATCCAGAGAAATAAAATCGCTTTTTACTTACATTTAGGTTCCACACACACAATTATTTTGGGGGGGATGGATTACAAAAGTTAACTAGTATTTAAAATAACCTTGGTGTATAATACAGAAGCATTTTTCTTAGTCAAGCACATATGTGCAGGATACACAAGGTAGTCCTCAATGTTAAGCAAAACAGAAAAGAAAAGCAACCTCCAGATAATTCTTGGCGGTTGTGTTCAGAACGTGTTGTGTGCTTCCTTCTTCGTGAAGTGGGAGTAGATTAAATATAAGAATAATGAAGAGCTTGCTTCAGCGTTAATTATAGAGTACCTTTGTTTCTGTAATACAGTAAGAACACATCATCATATACTTGACTTAAATAGGCTGCTTTGTTTACGAAGACTTCAGCTAAGCATGTACCAGTTTAGGGTGTAGTCAGTTGACTGTTATTTTTGTCTCCAAAATGATGTTACATTTAATTTTGAAGGTAGTGATTTATTTTGTATGAGTTTGTAATACAGAGTGTCTATTTTTACTCTGCAGAAACTCACACTAAAGCATTATGAATTTTTTAAGAATGCTTAAGAGGAGAAATGAGCAAACTTGTCCTCTACTGTTCAGCATAAGAATCCTGTAAAAGAAATTTTGACTGGCATAAACAAAAGGGCATCTGCAGTCTTTGAAGTACTGTGTGCACAAAGGTTAGTTAAATCAAATGGAAAAACATAATTTACCAGTAAGTTTTGTATGTTTATAATGTATTCTCCTCATGTTCTGGATACTATTCTTAAAACATGGTAAATAAATGGAAGCAGATTTAAAAGATAAGTCTCCTTCATTTGCTCTAAGATCAAGGATCTTAAGTGTGTAGAGTTACATATTGACCTGTTTGTACAAAATCACATCATTTGTTTATCATTTTCTGAATAACATAGAGAACCCTCCTCTCCCTCTAAAGTGTCTTAAGTCTGTCGTGGGAAGAGAGATCGCCTGCTGCAAGTTAGTTTCAGCTAGCTTTTCCCCAAGAAGTAGGTATCTCTCTTGAAGATGATTATTTACCTTTTGCTCTGGTTGAAGTACAGCTGATTTTTCAGGAACTTAACATTGCTTTGGATGCCCTTGTTAATGGAAGTAATTGGTGCAGGGAGAAAAGGAAAATGGAGATATGTGAAAATATGCAAATACTTTCATAAATGGAAAGAAGGTGACCTTCAGCTGGGCCAAAGTCTATTTTAATTCTTGCTGTTCTTTAATGTGCCTGCGTATGAAGGAATTTACCATAGGCTATTCCAGATTAAGGGCCTGTTTAAAAACAACCTGAAAAATTCCACCACTTTGCAGCTTTGTAGTACTTAGCTGACAGCTTTGTCCTAATATGTCAAAATCTGGTGCACTGATATAACTAAAAATGCCTATGGTAGTAGTCAGGATATGAAGAAATAGCAACATACTGCCCTTAGTGCACAAATTAAACGATACGCTTTTTTTTTTTAACTGTGAGTATGTACATTCTTGTTTGACTGAAACACACAAGATTCATTCTTGGTTTTGGTTTTTTTTTGTTTTAATATCCTGCATATATAAATAAAATATGATTGTCAGTAGGCATATGGAAATAAATGGCTGACTTGGTATGAGCTTTTGAAACACGGTGCATCACTTCAGAAATGTGTCCCCTTCCAGCCCTGAAAAACAACACCCACTCCTTCCCACCCCCAGTTCCCAGAACACTTAGATGAAAATATCCACCAGGGTACAAATCTATACGTTCTGAATTACTCCGTGCAAAGAATATTGATGGGTTATTTCAATTGTAGTATTACAAAAGCAAGAATAGCCTAATGAACCACAGATGTGACGTTGAACTGAAATGCTTTTGTATGCATTGAAATGCACACTTAACAGAGCACAAAAGATCTTCTCAAAGATGAAAAAGAGCAGAGGCTATGTTGGAAAAATACCAAGTGTTCTAATGGTTAGGGAGGAATGACGTGTCTAGAGATAAAGAGCCAAAACCAGATTCTCCAGTGTGTATGTGGAGACACGCGTTGGCTTTCAAATGAGGGGGTGACTGTTTTTCAGAGTTAAGGAGAGCTGGTAGCCATGTTCATTATCTGGAACTGACCATACATTCAGTGCGTAGGAATATAGAAACAGGCAAGGCAGATTTAACTAATACATGTTAAGATTTAATAGTAAACAATGAGTAGACAGGTGATAATTACAAATGAAGAGGGTAGGATCTAATAATGCTTACACGTTGCTGCCCATTAAAGTATTTTGAAGAGCTTTTTCTTAATCTTCTTGTTTTTCCTGCTTCCAGAGGGGATAACCATGAAATCTTAAAATTATTTGTGATTATTTTAGCTGTATGGTCTGATGCTGGAAGTCATGATGTACTGCTTACATAGGAATAAATGTTGATTTCACAGACTATAAACATGCAGTTGGGAGTGGGGAGCCAGGCTTTGTCTGAAAACTTGTGTCTGCATAAAAGTCTGCAGTATGTTGCTCGATTCATTGCTTGTATTGCCTTGTCAAAAATACTAAATGAATGCAATGTGATCTGTGTAAACATATAAGCTGATTTTTTAGCTTATGATGCTGGACACCTCTAATGTCCTTGCCTTTCCACATTGTGTGTATATTGACATATATTTGTTACTTTTTTCTAAGTGTTTGGATTGTCCTCTTAAGAAGTATATTCCTATGGCTGAATTCCCTACAAATATCAAAATCAGAGACTTAATTACCCATTTTGCTCTACAAGGTAGTATTACTGTTGCTGCTATTTTCAGAGGAGAGGGCCTGGCTCCCCGTCAAGCCTTCACTTAAAGGCAATATAGTTTGCCATCACCTTATTTTCAAAACACCACAGATTTATGATTTTCTCTGGCTAAATAAAATGATGTTTGTTTGCAGTAGTCTTATGTGCCTGTTAAAGATTTTACTTGAGATGTTGTAAAATTTTGTGAAATCAAAAGAATAATAAACATTGTATTAGTTTCATAGCATCAGATAAATGTTTAGAATTGTATTTAATGTGATTCTGAAGTACAATCTTTCCAAAAGATTCAATGGATAAACTATTCACTTTTTCATCCAGTAATTTGTTTGAAAACAAAGCTAGGGCAGATTCCTGCAGTCACATGTAAGTAAACTGCATCTGAAGCAGTGAAAATTATTATGTAAATAAGAACAGCAGTGGCCTGCTATTGCATGTTTACGCCAGAGTCAAGTTTGCTAAAGGTAAACTTTCTCTGTAGAAATAAATTCTAAACTTGGAATCAATGTTATCTGTCAAAAAAAAAAAAAATCTAGGTTCAATCAATTAATGACCTTTAACTTCCCATAAACAGATATTTTGCTAGTAAAAATAGGAGTTCTGCACAGAACAATCTTTTGGGTGAAATAATTAAGAAAAATGCATCCAAAAAAAACCCCACAAACTTTTATCTTCTGCATTCTTTATTTACATTAACAGTGAGAACAGTTAATGGGTTTCAGTAACTGATACAAATATTTGTATTAGGCATGTTACTATCACTCATTTTTTCTTAAATGAAATTACACTTTTTGCCAGTCTTAAATGGATCTACTGCTGTGTCCTCTTTCTTCACTAGAAAATTCTCGTATTTCTAACTGATTTATTTTTGTCATGTGCCAGGACACGTGGAGAGCTGTTTAAAACCATTCTTAACTAACTTCCATAATCTGACTTGGACTTCAGGTTTAAAAAATCTGGGATTTTTATCTACACCCCCCTTATTTGTTTGCAGTAATTGCCAGAGTTTTACTTGCCAGAGCCTGCCTGATGCTATTTTTGTCTTTGCCCGAGTCATACTTGAGTTTATTCCATGTCTTTTGCTTTGCTTTAGATAAAGGCATGCATTAAAAAAAATTCCATGGATACAACTTCACAGAAAACTTGTAGCTCTACTTTTCTGCTGTTTTAAAGTACTCTCTCTTAATCATCGTCCAATGTGACTGCTGTTATGGAACAAGTGAGACTGTTACTACTGGTTGCTAATATGCTGGTAGATTCCTGCATTCTGATTATCTGCATTCTTCTCGTTTACGCTAGATGACTCAAAACCTGTAAGTTTGGATAGGAAGGAATCTTGCTTCCAAATACACGTGTATGTTCTGATCACAACCCATAGGTTTATAAGTTCTAGGAAGCATAATTAATGTTATTTGCTGGAGAAAGACCAAGTGAACAGTAAAATCAAGGACAACTGGTTATATCCATTCATGTTAATATGATGGGGGGGGAACTTCAAAATGTAAGCAAGTGTTTATGGGTGTGATAATGGACTAAAGAATCTGTTACACCATTTTAAACTTAACTCCACCAAAACTCTAGTTGATTTTCCTGATTTAATGGGTACAAAATGGGCGATGCTAATTAGCGAGACACACTGTATTGAACCAGACCGAGCAGAGGACTGGGATCTCGTGTCTGTTGTAACTACGCAAAAGCAGTCCCCTACTCCTGACTTGTGCGGCTTCTGCTGACTTGCCAGTCAAGCAGCTTTGCTCTGTGTAGGGAAGGTATAGACAGATGTGTATGTTCTCTGTGCAGATCATCTGTGGACCATTGCATGGATGATGAGCACAATTTACCTTTCTAACACTGTAACAGCATATGACTTAATGGAGTAACAAGCAGTAACTGTGAACAATTCTTCAGGTGAATCAGCCCTAAGGAGGAGTTGCTGTCTGTCACCCAAAATGCACAGATACTCCCTAAACAGTAGAAGAGTCTTGGGTATCTTTGTTCCTGTCTTTGAGAGTGGAATAAATTATGGTGTGTAAAACAGTAGTTGCAAGTGCTGTAGCCAGGTGTATGTATTTTGAAAGGCAAGACGAATAAAAGTGTGTACAATTCCAAGGATCTGAAATCCGCTTTTTACAGAGTAAGAATTACAATGGGTAGCTTTATAGTTACACAGTGTTACTGGGAAATGAACCCTCCATATTTCTATTAGGGATTGTGCCTTTGTCATTAGCTATTATTGGTAGAAATAAGATTTGAACTGGATTTCAATTTACCAGCCTTCACTAAAGGGCTGCTTCTCCTTTGTAAGTTTTGTAAACCATCAGTATAAAGATTTGACCTCAGAATTCTTAGGAGTTTCTTTGCTTCATTTGAGGGACTTAATGAAAAAAGAAGTATTACTTCTTCGTTGTTAGAGTGGCTCACAACCGAGCACAAGGAGGTTAGTTTGCTGTAAAATGTAATGGTGTTTATGTGTATGAAGTAGTATTTCCCTTTTGCAAACGTCTGGAGGGAAAGGAGGGGGGGAGAGAAGAGAATGAAGCCTTTGGCTTTTACAAAGCACTAATCTGAGTTTTCTTACTTCCTCCAGTGCCTCCCCAGAGCCCTAGGCACAGCGATCGGTGGCTTCACTGCAGCTGCGAGTACTCACCTGCCGAGGCACCCGGGCTGCGCGGCTTCCACCGGGCGGGGGGAGCACCACGGGGAGGCGGGGAGCGGCCGGTGCCAGGGGCCACGCTACCGGCGAGGCAGATCCAGGGGACTCCGTCATGCTGATCCCCCAACCATACCAGTCCCAAGCGCCTCCTGCTTCGTGCAGCCGCTGCCTCAAGGCAGACCGCACCCTCCTCCTCCCTCGCCACTCGGCCCTGGCCGCCGGCGCGACGCCTCGGTGGCCGCTGGGAAGGCCGGCAGCGGCGGGAGAGGGCAGCCCAGGTGAAGGCCTTCCCGCCTTCCCCCAGCACCCGCCGGCTCCCCTCCGTTGCTCTCCCTCCGGGCGGCGGC
>VYZM01019776.1:0-16207 GCA_013398915.1 Dromas ardeola | reverse complement strand
TACGGGCCCAGCGGTAGGAGCGGTGCCGGGGCCTGGCGGGGGGTTGGTGTAGCCGGTGGCCGCGGGGTGCGGTGCGGGGCCCCTCAGCCGCCCTTCTCGGCTGTGCGAGGCGGCCGTACAGCAAAACTTGGACGCTCCGCCGGGCGGGAAGGCCGTGGGAGACCGCCGGTCCTGCCACCTCCTAACGCCGGGGGTCCGTGGCCGCTGCCCGGCCTCGCGTGGGTGCGGCGTTGAAGACGGGGCGGCTGGAGTAACGCTGGGTTCATGTGCCGTGCGGGACGGCCGCCTGATCTAACGCCCCTTGGGTAGGAGTTTATTCACGTTTTGGCGTCTTTTTTTTTTTTTTCCCCTTTCCTGCCTCCTCTCACAGTTGTGGAAGCCTAGCACAGCAAGTATTTCGCCGGGTGCCGGTGCAAACGCTTGGCACAGAGTGGGAGAAACAGGCTGCGCATCGCGGGGTGGGGTGGTGTTTTCCTTAAGCATAAACTGCTTTCAGTCACAGAGCTTTGTCAGATGTTTAGGGATCCTGACCTGGATGAACTTTTACCACATGCACTTAGAGCCGTAAGCTTTCCGTGGTACGTTATAGGCAGAGATGGAATTCTTCTGTGTACCCATACGATGTAAAAACACTATGAAACTTCTATAGAGCCTTATGGTGTCAATGTTGATTTTTTATGTATTTATTTCTCTGTCATGAGGGAATTAGCTCTCCAAGACATGTATTCCTACTAATGGCGTTCTTTTAGGGAAATACATGTGTGAACTACCATTATAGGCTATATTTCATGAAAAGGTTTCCCTGTTCTGCAGTTAGCTTTCAGTGTGTATTTCGCTGCGGCACATAATGATGGGTGACGGGATGCTGCTGATGGGATAGCCCCACCTTCTGGTTAGTCCTTCAGTGAAGTCATACTTGTGACCTAAGAGTTTTTCTGGAAATTATAGCTCATGATGTGCATTGTTAGTGCAAGTCTGTGTTGGAATATCTTTTTATTTTTTGGGCTGGGGAGTGGCAAGGTAATCTCTTTTTCGGGTGACCTTCCTCTTTAATGTCAAGATTATCACATGCCGATCTTTCGGCAGAACAAATTTTTATTGTTAGTTTCTGATGTCTCAGTTTACTACTGTGTTTTTCTTTATGCCAGCGTAAATTAAGGGAAGTACATTATTATTTTTTTTTTAAAGCTTTGTAAAAATAATTTTCTCCTTTTATTTTTTTTCAAACAGAGGGGAAAGAATGCCAAACCAAGGAGTAGTCTTAGTGGGTAAAGTGATACCTGATCTATGTTTGTGTGAAGTGGTACCTGATCTCAGGCTTAGCTTTC
The DNA here is from genome assembly GCA_013398915.1 of Dromas ardeola. Taxonomy (NCBI): domain Eukaryota; kingdom Metazoa; phylum Chordata; class Aves; order Charadriiformes; family Dromadidae; genus Dromas; species Dromas ardeola. The sequence continues at coordinate 14,879 of VYZM01019776.1, read as the reverse complement.
AGTTCAGGTTTTGGAGATGGCAGTGCTCATACTTAAGTTTTCATATTTAAGAAGTTCACAAATTGTCTTGCAAATGGGAAGCTTTTGAACTTGAAAAATACTCATTTGTCTTGGTAGTAGATGGTAACTCACAATCAGCTGGTTGTGATATTAGTCAACTTACTGCTGCTGGGAGCAACTTCCCTGAAATTATGCGCGAAAAGCTTACAGTTGGAGAGGGAAAACTCAGGAGAAGGCTCTCTGAAGTCCTCTTGGCTTACGGAAGGAGCTTGCTATTTCACCTCGTCACTCAACAACTTGTCAGCAATGTATTTTATGATTAGAGACTTTGCAGTCTTTAAAATTCATGGTGATATTCTGCTGGACGTATCTGGGAACCACCTGTTTTTTGGCTCTCGACATGTTAGTTGAAACTTCTCCTTGAATTCCAGTATCTGTGAGCTGCTTGCTCTTAGGAGATTGCTCCCGCGATTTGAATTTCTAATGTCCGAAAGAACCGAGTGCTACTTAGGTCACCCTGGCCCTGGAGTGTAACTGCAGCAACTGAAGTGTTTAAAGTCCTTGAACAACTTAGCAGGGAAGTCTGGTTTCTTGGAGTGAGTGTGAGCGTGCTGAACAAGGCAGCTGCTTGTATGAGTGCTTAGGAGAGATTTGTGATGGCAGTGTATCTCTGGGTATGTTTTCAAGCCCTGCCACTGTCCACAGCTTAACTGTCCAATATCCTGTGCTAAGCATCAAGAAGATTATGAACTGTTCAGTGCGTGTCCTGGATACATGGTCGATTCAGCATGGTTTACATTTGGAAATACAGTTTTGTGACGGTTGAACATAGAAAGACTGGAAGTAGGGGGGGAGGAGGGGAGCACCCAAACATCCTTCCTTTCTTTTGCAACAGCTGCAGAGGAGACAGGCCTGAAACTGTCATCCTAAAAGCTTAATGTATTAAAAGGCACATATAAATTTTCACTACATATTTAAAAAACCTTACAATTTATGAGAAGGAGGATGTCCAGGGTTTTGTGTTCTGGAGGTAGGTAATACTGTTTTAATTGCTTCAAGTGTAAGTCATAAGATAAATGGTACAAATCAAGGTTTTGGAAGTGAGAATGGTTGCTGAGAGTTTTAGGGATTGTGTGATGATTGTGTTTCTCCCTAGTAATGAGGTGGAAGGACTGGAAGTATATTTGTAACATGGAGCTACAGATTTCTTGTCTTTTTTTAATTTCTGGATTAAAACCAGGCTTGAGGGTTTGCTTTAACTCAGCTGGTGAACTAGCAAGTCTAGTTGTCTGGGTTGATTTCTTTAAAGACCGACCTTAGCTGTCAAGAGAGCGTAAGCCAAAGGAGCAGTCACTGTGTTAGATGCTGGAAAGCACCTCTGACATTTAGCACTTTATCAATGAAGCGTTTCCAAGATCGGGGGAAAGTTACTGGGTTTCCTGTTCTGGTTCAGTTTTTGGTCTAGGGAAATGCTTAGTTTCTGCTATGACTGTCCTTTCCCTCCTGGCTATTTTTATTGCCCCCTCTCCCTCTCTGTGCCATTCACCTTCTACCTGATGTGAGCTGGGCAAGAAGTAGCTGACTTTTGCAGTATTTCTGTCAACTTAAATCACGCAAGCTTTGAATATGATACTCCGTGAGCCTGGTGATGGCAAGTTTGTCGTGTCTTGAGGGGTAACCTTATGCTTGCTGTGCTGGTAACTTTCTAGGAGCTTCTTTCCAGGCAAGAAAGGAAGTACTGTTTTCTTATTTTGCTCTTTTCCTGATATTTTTTTTTAAGGGACTCGGTATTGGATATTTACAGCTTTTTTTTGGCTACATGTATCAGACTTTGTTTTTACAGTTGAGTGGACTGGTGGTAAGCGGCTGCATGATATAGTTGGCAAGCTGCTGTTCGGGGCTTTGGTGCTTCAGTCTTCTGTGCAGCTTTATGTATGCCATTTTGAATGTCTGATTATATGCTGCAGTTTATCTAGTCACGTCAAAAAGTCAGCACTTTGCTATAATGCAGCAATGGGTAAACTAATCAGCTGACTCTTTTTGTTTCCTCTATAAATATTTATAGCAAAGGGTACAAGGTGGTAGCTGATTTTCAGAAGTATTTTTTTTCTTTGACTAGAAAGGTTGTTAGCCTTCTCACTTTATTTTTAATTTGAAAATTAGACTCTTTTCCACCAAGAACTTAAGATTTTTTTGCGACTTAGAGGAGTTGGTTAGCTTTAGTCATTAGGTAAAGGGTTATTTTCTGCCATTTCTGCATGAAGTCTTACTATTAAATCTGGAAGAAAAGAATCTCTAGTTTTTCTAGTATCTTGAACAAACTATTGTCTCATGGAAGAAATACTTTTAATATACTCTTAGGTACATTATCATTTTTTGATGACACTAAAAGCTTTTTGTACTCTTGCATATTAAAGTATTAGGAAGAGATAACTGTTTAGTGTGTACTCAAAGCCATTCTGTCCTAATTCACAACTGAATTTAATTTAAGAAACAGCTGGTCCTGAAAATTGTCTCCCTCAGGGCTGTTGATTAGGACTTTAGTTCCTATGACACTTCCCCAAAGTTAGATTGGGGATGGGATGGGAAGAGTATGGTTTTGTCTCCCCGTACTTGTAGAAGGTGGTTCAGGAACTGGAGTAGGAATAGGCAACTTCAGAAAACAAATTTTCCTTGTCACATTCATTACAACTCTTAATGTATATGGGTTCTGTTTACTAGATTGTGGTTGAGTACCATATAGGATTTGCCAACTTGAAACTCAGTTGTGAAGCTTGAAAGATTTCCCCAGGTTTTCAATCACTAGAGTTTTAAGTTGGATTATAGATAACCAAAACCTTTATGTATTGTACTGCGGAATGAGCTTTGAGGATACAAATCAGTTTGTACAAATAACTGTGGCATCTCAAAATGGCCTGTGAGAGTTTTAACCTAACATTAGGTCTCAATGTTTTTATTAAGCAAATTACTCACATCGAATAACCTTGGTAGTTTGTATGGCTTTAAAATAGAAGTGTTTTCGAAAACCCCAGTTTTTTAAAAAAAAAACTTGTTGAGGATGGCACTTGGGGTACTGAACTGGGAAACAGTAAGTCAGGTGTGAATCAATAAATGATTATATGGTCAGAGGGGTTATTTAAGGTGTAATTTCTAAGCCCTTTGCGAAGAGACAGTCATCCTTATGGTACAAGAGGGTGAGACGTTGGAGGCAGCACCACTGTTTTAATAGCAGTGGGCAGTTCCTACTGCTGCCGAAGGAAGAGCACTGTGCTGTCCTGGTGAATGTTTCTTGTATAATCTCAAGTAACATACTGCAGTTTTCCAGATTGTGCAGGGATATTTCTGGGGTTTTGCTGTATACTCTGGGTAGTTTGCTTTTTGGTACTAAGACGGTGACTCTTGCTGCCACGTGTTGCTGCTCATCCTAAATTTTCAGCACAGGCCCTATTTCTACAAGTGTAAATTTATTTAGGTAAATAGTCTGTTCCTGCAAACAACTTACTTCTACTTGTAGTTTACTTTTTTAAGCATAGTATTTTGGAATTAAAATTGCCTAGAGCACGAAGAACGCAGTAGTCTTTTTATATGGTTGTGTTTAAACAGACTTTTTCAATGTCTTGAAAAACAGTATTTCAACTTACAAACAGCTGCTGGGACTTTGTGTTATGTGAAATGATATGCTATCAAAGGCCAGTTTGCTTCTGCTTTAATCTGCACTGGGACTGGGGGGGGGACCCATGTGTACTTCTGTGAGAGCTAAAAATGCCTTTTGGAAGCATACCCCAGAATGCAATCACCTGATCTAGTGAAGGGTTTTGATTTACCTTTTTTTCTGCCTAGCATTTATGAAATTTTAAATCATTACATGTTTTCTCTGTTCATGCCTAGTTCCTCTATTTATTTTTTAATTCATTGCTTTTTGACACAATTCTGTCCTCTGAACTTTTGTATTCCTTCCTTTTTGCATACTATTTTTTTTTTTGTACTACAGTGTTTACAAAGGTTTTGCTCAGCTACTTGCATCCACTATTGATAGATAAGTACACAACAAAGTAGTGACTTATTTTGCTGTGCATGTGTTCATGGTTACTTTTTCTATACCTTTCAAATCAGTAACTCCATGATGGGCATACATGAAGTCTGAGCTCTGGCTTTAGAAGTATTTTGAGATGCACCTAGTGTTGGGTACAAAGCAAAACATGGAAATACACATAGATGAACAATCTTGCAGGTTTTGCAAACCTATTATGACAGAGGTACAATAAAACCGAAGCTTTGTTTTGTCTTTTCATGAATATGATTTGATATGTGTTTTTTGTAACTCATTTATTTATGATAATAAAATATCTTTTAATATATAGTGAACAGACTCAAAAAAAGGCTTTTCTATATGAAGTATACTAGTTAAGAAAATGAGTTTGTGGAGAATAAAACCAGAAAAAATAGAATATCCTGCAAGTAAAACAGATTTACTAGTATCAACAAAATTTGTATATTCATACTTAGTTTTGATTTTTCTAGTTTCATTGGAAGAAAAGAACTGTTGTCTTTGGAATGTAGTTACATAGTACCTTGGAGGAAAGTCCTAGTATTAACCAGGGTAAATTTCAGAGGTCTCTGGCTTTCTTAAGGAGTTTATTTTCTGGGTTGGTTTTCTTGTTTGTTTGTTTTTCCTGTGCGTGGTTGTCTGTGTGGAGGTTTGTTTGTTGTTTTTTGTTTGTTTGTTTTTGAGGGGGATTGGCATTTTAAGAAAGAAAATACAAAGATACCTTAAATTCTGTAGTTACACTTACCTTTCCACGACAGTCATGCTCCATGTTAAAGTATTTTGGTCAATTGAAGCATGTGAATTTTGTTTATGTAAACTCAGAATGTGTTCCAGCTTCAGTAGCAGACAGATTATCTTTGCTTTCCCTAAGAGAGAGTTCTAATAGCAGGATTTTAGCATTAAAACTGGAATTTTTTCAGCCTCCATGGTCTTGAGAGGTAAGCTTTATCTAGCATGTGTTGTATGTTTTGCTTTTGAGCGCGTCTGTTTTTGTGGCAGAATCATTTTGTGCTGCCTAAGTACCGCTCCCTTAGCTTGCCATTAGCTTGCAGGGTACTGTTAGATTTGTTTTCCATGGCAGTTGTTTGAAAACCTGTTCTATGGGGAGATTTTTCCATTGCAAGAAAATGGGCTTGATGGCTAGACAGTCTTGTGTAATTCCCAAATATAGATATATTTTAAATGTATGTATAAAAAACTTCCAGTTTCAGTGGAAAAGGAAAAAAAGGGGGAAAAAATGCAACCACGAAAACAGAGCTGCTGTTGGTTAAAGTAAAAGTTTTGAGCTTCAGATGTGAGGTTACTCTGTGTTTAATAAATGAGAATTTTTCGGATGTGATGTTACCAAAATGATAATGAAAGTGCTCAGCATTGACATATTGTAATGGTGACTATGCAGTTTTTTCTTATTATGATTGTAAGTTATAGTAAGGATTGGAGTTTGGTTTTGTGTCTGCCTTCTTTACTGTCCATTAGTCATTAATGGAAGGTAAAAGGGAAAACAATTTACAGTGAATACACTTAACTGCATGTTCCAGTGCACTTAAGCCATACATTACTGCACTGAGTTTAATTTGATTTCTTCAGTTTTATTTAGAGATGGCTGTTCAGAGCATGTATAAATTCTACCTGTATGGCTTGCACTAAATAAGGGGTATACTCACTATCCACTGAAATACATGCATCAGTTTAAGTACCATAATCTTAAAGAAAATGCAAGTAGAGCTACGTGACAGTGTATGCAAAGTACTTAGTTAGTAGCATTTACTTTTTTTTTTTAATTCCCTCTTTCCATTAATAGGTAGATGATCATGGGTAAATTTGATGATTACGTGGCTTTCTACTGTGGTGTGAAGTTCCTGATATTTGTGTGAAAATGAAAAAGGATTCCTCTAGGAGAGAAGACAAACAAAAGGGAGTGGGTCAGGCACTGACCTGATTTTAGTGAAGGGGATTTTTATTGATTTGCTTATTTTTTGAAACAGATGGCATTTTAGGTTTCTCTTCCCTCAAAGCAGCGGATCTAGGATCACAGAAGTAAATGAATGCCTAAAATGGGAATGGAACTCTGATTTCTGGAAAAATCAGGATCTAGTTTTGACTGTGCAACAGATACAGCTATGCGAGATCAGGGAAAAAGAGGGTTTGTTTGGTATCCCTAGTGAATGCTTTGGGCAAGAAACATTGCAAGTATCTGATGTGTGATCTTCAGAGGCTGCAGTAAGGAAGGAAACCTCAAACCTGTCAGTTGGCAAAGAAAAGCCCAAATCTGAAAGTTCCTTCATCCACATGGGGAGAACTAGGGCTGATTCTGTTTATAAAAGAGGATAGCAACATCTGGATTCTGTGATCCTGGTCATAATCCCTTTACGTTTTCTTGCAGAAGCCCTGAGGTCCAGTCACCTGTGCTACCAGAATGGTATTAGTAGCAAGCGTTAAGATCACCGTACCAGAATTACTAATTTCCCTTTCACCCCACATGCAGGTTTCTACTTAACTTGTGTCAGTAAAATGTCTTCTGAATCCGGTTACAATGTGTGACCAGAATTACTGCTGGCTTGGAGAGGCTGAGCATCTTAGTGTTATGCTAATGCATATAAATCAATTTAGTATTGATGAAGATGGTGTCCTTATGAGTCCTCTGTGGTCTAACAGGTACGCCCAGTAATGCTTAATAGATGCACCTGAATATGAGGTCTGAATGAAATGGTGCCGTTTCTTTTCTTTAGCCATTGTTTTGAGGAAAAGAAAATAATTTTGTAATAGTGTTCGCCATTTTGTGCAGTAGTTTTGTGGTTGGAGTATTTATCCAAGAAGTAGGAGCCTGGTTTCCATATTATTTTGTTCCATTTTAGCACATGCCAAAGCTTACATGAAAGGTAAATATTGGGGGGTATCCTCTGCCCTTTTGCACAAGCTTTGTCAATGAGTGGCAAAGTTTCATAGGGCTGAAAAGACAGATCAATAGAGGAGGTGAGTCGGTGTCTCAGTGACAAAGAATTCACCTACAAGGGAGACAAACATGTCACATAAGGCATGTCTTTGTTTTTCTGTGGAGAAAGGAAAAGGTGAAGATTATGTATAACTTCTTTCAGTTTGTTTAAGTTACCTTGGTGTTGGTGGCATTATTATAGTGAGTGCAGCTTTCTTACTTGGAACTTTACCTGTCTGGAGAAATTTCCTGTGAAGAAGATGCCTCTTTCCCCTGTGCAGGTGGGAGGATGGAGGAGATAGCATTCCACAGATAATATGAAAAGGCAGAGGACGATTGCACAGAATCCAGCACATACCAACTTGGAGTTTAATGAGTCAGCACTCCCTGCTCTCCTCTGTTCCCCTCCAACTTGAGGCCTATTTTTTTTAATTGTTGTTGTTGGTCTTTTAAATGTGGAAGAAGTTAGGCTAATTTACCCTCTGCCCTGCTACCACTGGCAGGCAATTGAGACTCATGCACTTTCTGCTTTTACCTTTCTATCAATCCTTTGCTCAAAATAAGCATAATGTTAAAAGTTTTTAAAATAGTTTAGAAGTGACTTTTTTGCATCACCTAGTAAAATGCTAAAGAGAGATTTTGCTGCTTTAGTATGCATAAGTGTTCCACCACAACTCTCTGGATTGCTGATATATCCGTTTTTATCTCTCTTATTTTTCTCCCTGCTCCTTCCCACTGGGTTTGGGTTTTTGTTTTTTGGTGTTTTGTCGTTTTTTTTTTTTTCAGGAGTTCCTGTGCTTTTTCTTATCTGCTTGTCTTTTCCCGTTGACCTGGAGCATTTGCACATTAGTGCATACTGAAGTACTTTGTGGTGAATCTAGAGCAAAACAAATTAAGACCTTGCAGTTCAAGATAGTTCAGCTCTGTAGCTGGCTTCCCTTGTACAGCAGTTCAGTACACTATAACATGTAGATGCCGTTGGCACTGGCAGACTGTTCATCATCTGTCTGACAGCGGGTCAACACTGCAAGCAAAACAGCACTTGGCTACTTGAATTCAAGAATCTAGTATTTTCTCCCCAGTAAGACCTGCAGCCTGGTTAGAATAATCCAGACCTTATAATTTATGAAGTTGTCTGCATTGTGATGGACACAGCTATTCTTGTCTAACTATCCATTTTCTTTAAAGGAAGTCAAGGTAGTTTTCATGTGAAGGGTACTTGAACAAATCTAAGACACCTGTTAACTTGAGTCAAGCTGGAATTCTTGTGAAAAGTTGAGCAGTTGCTTCCTGGCTGCTGGGAAAAGATTCTGCTTTCAGGTAAGTCTGGAAATAAGCTTGATTCATACTTCATCTGCTTTAGGTTTTTAGCAATTGTGGAGTGGAATTTACCAGTAATAGAACCCAGATTATTTTATGTGCTGAATAACAAGGATTTTTGAGACGTCTTACAGATTTCTCTTTTGGGGGGGTGCAGGGCTCTGTGTGTGTGCTTGACTGAATTTCTTGCCACTATTTCCTAAGAGAACGAGTGCTTTATTTTCTGCACTCTCACCACCCATATCTTTGAACATCATTTTTTCCTTTTACTCTGTCTTCTACCTTAAAACTAACCACTGTGCCCTTTGAGGACACTGTTGTGTTTTGGTTTTTTTTTCCAGTGGGAGTGTTTGTCATTCATACTAAATCTCAAATGGTACTGAGGTTCAGTTAATGGTCCTGTGGACTGCAACCTTAATTGCTTGGAGGCACAGTTTGAGGAAGCAGTGTACCCTGAGGACGCTGTGTCCTTAAAAGGATAGGAAAATTGAGTCCTTAGCACGATATGGTTTCTGTCCAAGAAATGTATTCAGGTCTTGCTTAAATAAGAACACCAAACACTCCGTGTTTCTCACTGTGCCTCTAGTCCTGGTTATCCTATAGGTACATGAAATGGCAGTCATAAATAAGTTTGTTGTCGCATTTCGCAATGTTGTCAGTTAAGTTTAAAGAAGTGTATTTACTGGCTTCAGAAGAAGATTTCAATAAAATTCTGTCATGGACATGAAAATATTGTCTGCTAAGTAACTGGTATGAATGTCTGTTTTATTATAATCAGGCTCTCTGAGCTTCTTAGGACTGAATTATAATGCAGAATCATACTCTATAATTATATTGCAATAGTTTATTTTAAAAGCTGGATCATATAAATTGAAGAGAGAAGAGCTTGTGACAGTGTGGAGAAATGTAATCAATGTGAATTAACTTGTTTAACACTTCTAGTGTAGAGACATCCAATATGGTGGTAGCATTTCATCATTAAAGAGCGAAAGATATTGATAATTTGTAGTTGAATATCTTCCAGGTTATCGGAGATGGTGATTTGAAGAATCAGGTTTCCGATATGAACAAATTAAAAACATCATCTGAAAAAAGGTAAATTTAAACCTATAGTGACTTCTTAACAATCAAGCTATTTGAAATTTGTGAAAAAGCAGTCTTTATCTTATTATTAAGAGAAATAAAATATACATTATGGGTCCCTAGTAAGTATGTGTAAGTTGGTGTCCTGAAACACTGACGGAGTCAATACTGATTAGCATAAAGTAGCTTTACATGTAATGAATAACTTTTTAAATGTAAAAATTTCAGTTAATGTTCAAATATATAATATACATTAAATTTCATTGAAACAATTACCAATAAATTTAAGCATTTCTTGCAAATATCAGCAAAACATAAAATAACTGAAGGAATTAAAGGACAAATTTATAATACTATGTAAGAAGCCATGAATTTGTCATAAGTAGTATATCATTCTCTGACAGTCCTGCAATCCAACACACATCTAGGACAAACAAGAGTGAGATTACAGAAAGATTTCAGGAGTTGCGAAGTTGTGTTTGTTATTTTCATGATAACTTGTTTTAGCAAATATCTGGAAAAGTTACAAGATTATCTATGGAAAGCAACATGTATGTTATGCATCAGGAAACTACTGAAAGGCTGTCAGGCTTACTCTTTTCTTAAGCTATCACAGGTTACAACACCTCATTAAACCATCTAATCAGATATAAAAAAATAATGGCAAAATAGAGATTCTTAGCTTCAGTCTTAGTTCTCTGAAATACCAGTTATTTTCTGTGTGGATGAATTTGCATGAAGGACATGCTGTACTGTGCATTAAAGTTATATCTTGCGATGGATTTAAAATTTGAATTTAAATGCTTGCATTTAGAATCGTCTTTGCTGACTTTAGCAGTGCAATGGCTTGATATCAGAGACTGGCTGTTCCTGTTTGTTTGAGGAATGGATCAAAAGAAATAGTAAAGCAACTATTATGTTTTCTACTTACAATATATTAGTTTCTTAGGTATTATGATAAGCGAAGTCAAACTCTCAGTCAGCAATGGGTATTCTTGGAAATAATACTAATTATAATACGTAAAGTATACTATCACAAAAAATAGTAGATTTTTGCAGAGTGGCTACTTAAGTGCCATTTATTCTTCTTTAGTTATTGAGTTGAAATGGAAGTTTCCATCCTGCAATTCAAACCAGTTGTTCCATAAGTCATGAATAAATTATGGTGAATTTATTGTAAAGAAATAGCTATTAACTAATCAGAAATACCAGCTTACTAAAGATATTTGGTAACTGGGGAGGTGGTTGAGGGGAAAAAAAAATTAGAAAAGGTTTGCATTGTAATAAACCGAAAACAAACTCATGAGAAGCATACCTACTTTAAAATAGTTTTTTAAAGGCTCATTGTAACATGCTGAAACACGGTTTGCTGTGGGGAAGAAAACCCTGCCTGATACTTCAGTGTGCTGGCTGGTCAGCCAGCAGTTTCAGAGGAAGTAGGAACAGTTGGGAAACTGAAGGTTTCTGATTACTTCCTTCATTTGACTGTTACCTTTTGGAAAGCTTCTTGCAAGATGAGGAGCCGAAAACCATTCTAAGATAACTGAATTTTTATAAATTCAGTTTATAAATAGCTGTAAATGGCTGCCATGACAGCCATTGGAGTTACCTTTCTCATTGTGAGCACTTAGAAAGGTGTAATGATGTGTTTTAGCATTTGCGTAGCAAAAGTCACGTACAGTGAGTGAGTGGAGAGTTGTGAATCCAGCACTTCATAATCAGGTAAGAATGCTTAAACCTTTTGGGAGTTGCTACGACTGAAAGAAATGTCCCTGCAGTGAGGAAACCTTCTTTGAGTAGATGTTTTCTTCTTGGTGGAGCTCTCTTTCAAATGTGAACCCTTGACATCCTCTGTTCCTCACTGTCTGGGCAGTTGCTTCCTCTGTATGTAGTCATAGCTTTCCTAACCTAAGCTTTCCTAAGAGAAAGAGGAAATAAACAAAGCTGTCTGGTTAGCTAGAGTCACGCCGTACGCTTTGGCAACAGTTGAGATGATGGCAAACTTGGTCATGCTTCCTTTCTACAAGTAAGGTGGTGGTGTGAGGGGGAGTTTTGAGCTGCAGCATTTGAACATGGGATGGAGAAAGTGTTTCCTGACTATGGAGACATGCAGTGTACGGGATCAAACAAGCCTGGTAAACTTCACCTCAGGATGCTTATTCTGGGTTGCTAAATCCATCCCAGAATAATAATTATCAGTTGTCTTCAGAACTCATGAGATTTGGGTTAAGTAGTGAAAGGCAGAGATGGCAAACCTAGCGGTTGTGTCTATGAGAGTCAGGGAGCAGAAATCGAGTAGCTGTAGGTCAGCCACCTTCTCTTCTTTGCACAGAAGGATCCTGGAAGAAGGAACCAAATGGGTGAGGCTGCAAACAGCCAACAGTGTTTTGAGTTGATCTTGAAAAAGCATCTGATTTTTCATGTGTGAGAGGCTAACAGGTCTGATGGGCAGGAAAGTGGCATTGAAGTACCACAGAAGTGTTTAAAGATTTTCTAAAATAACCATTGCATATGACTGCCATCAGGAAGCTAAAGCGAGTGCTCCGTCCACGTGCTCTGGCATAGAGCACTGACTGGATACCAGAGCAGTGGTAGTTGGTTGCTGTCAAAAGGAAATGGTGCACAGTTTGTTTCTGCACATGCTTTTTCTTTCTCTTTCTGGTTACAATTAATGACTGAAAAGATTTTGAGCTTTGACTAATGATCTGAAAGAGAAGGAAGAGTTCTGGTTACAGGCAGCTTGAGGCTGGAGAGATCTGCAAAAATGTTGGAGGACCAAATGATTTCAAAATGCTCTTGTGAAATGTAGAAAATGGTTAAAAATATTTGGTGGAAGTATGTGTAAGGTACCGTGCTTGGAGAGGTATATGCCTGGAACAGATAAAGGACAGTCACATTTGTAGTGAGGAGAGCCAAAAATCGCAAGATTAAACTGCAGGGAGAAAAACTTTCCAATGAAGGGATTCAAAGTGTTAGAACAAAGTTGCCTTTGGTTATTGAATCACCATTTTTCCAGCTGCGAAGGACTGGTTGGGCATATCTCCGCCATGAAGAGCACCTCTGGTGTTCATCCAGCTCTGTAGTTATATCACCTTATAAAGTTTCTTCTGGTGCTCCTTAGTTATGTTTTCGACAACTAAAGATAGTAGAGAGTACGTAACAGTCAGTGACTACAGAGTGCTCTTGTGAGAAGGCTTTAGAATGGGTGAGGTGAAAAATGTCTCTTTTAGTAACAAAAAGGCTTCTTCACATTGTGGGGAAACAGGTCTTACATGAAAGGCTGGCCACAGTGTTCACGGTATTCCTGTGAGGTTCTGCAATGTCAGCAGCTTAAGAGGAAATCAGGCTCTGACAGGACAAAGTTTTTATTATGCCATTCTGACTCTTTCCATGGTTCACCTAGCTGTTGGATTAAAAATACTGAATTCCATGGGGTCTTTCTGTTTTGGAGAGCTGTCTTCTAGATTTAGATCCTGAACAGTTTGTTAGTCAAAATGTATGTATTTGCATTGTAAATACCAGAAAGAGTCCCATTGCAAACTGGGCTTGCATTTTGTTCTTGGGTCAAATGGGTTGACACAGCAGTATTACATACAGAAGCAGAGTCAGTCAGGCTTGCTGCTGTAATTTTTGTCCTACAGCCTTTTTGATTTACTGTGCACACATCGAAATCTGTCACAGCATTATAACCACTATGTATATTAGTGTAGAATATTAATAAATAAAAGCACAGTTCTTGTTTTAAGAAGAAAACTCAGCTGTAGCTAAGAGGAAGTCAGGTCTTTAATTTATATTTCAGCATAGACTCTGGGCTGGTGCTATTTTCAAGGACACTTTATTTGGTATGCTGAAGACGTTAAGTTTATTTGGTTATATTTCTGTTGGAAGACTTCTTCGAAGACGAATAGTCTAAAACCATTCTAAAGATATTTTTTTAATTGCTACGAGTGCTCATTGCTCTTGATAGAAACCCTGTCCCCCAGGAGGATATTATACCTCTAAATCTTAGGACTTAAATTGTCATACCAGCCAGTAGTGAGAATGATTTACCTCAACCTTTTAAAGCTGTTTGTAAGTATGGAGAAATTATGTTAGATGCTAACTTTCTGTACATGGTATATTACTTCCATGTGCCAGTGTTGTTTGGATTTTGCAGGCCACAGCAGTCAAAAATCAGGTTTGCTGTAAATGAGTTTTGTCGTTATGAAAACTTACATTTTCCTTTTTTGTTTGTTCCTAAGGATCATATTGGCTTTCTTGGGTTTTTTCCAGCTTTCAAACTACATTTATTTCATTGTGAGACCAATGACATACCACAGTGGAAATTATATATATATACACACCCACAAATTGAAGCAGCATTTCTTGTACACATTGGCTTATATGTGGGTTGGCTAGACTCCAAAGGTTTAGATTGTGGAGCTGGTGAAGATAACATCCTTTGGAAGTTTGTTAGTTAGTATACCAGATCAACAGAGCTTGTGGATTCCATTAAAATCTTGGGTTTATTTTGGGGTATTTCAAGTTCAGTGGATGAATGGAGGAGTAGAAATAAACAAAACGAAGTTTATGCAAATAATAATGGCTTTATACTATTCAACCTGGTTTTGGATTATGTGAAAGGATTGGAAGGATTATGCTTTACTTATACAAGGAAAATAATATTTCAGCAACCAAGACAGATTTCTTTTAGTTCAAAAAAATACTTTTAACTCAAAGTCTAGCAAAAGACTGAGAAGGTGATAGACTTCCTTCTCAATATAAAATTATTTTGATTTAAACTCTATAATTAGTATAACCATTTCTTACTACTGATGTTAACAGCTTGTAAGTATCATCTGTAATCTGAAATTGTTTTTAAGTTTTCCTTCTCATTTAGATGTCAGTGTGGAAAAGTGACAGTGGTGGAAGCAGTTTCTTCAGCAGTTGTTACATCAATTCGTTTTCACAGCAGTACAACCTTTGCTGTCAGCTACCTTTTTCCTTAATTTTAATGTTTTTTTTCCACATCTAAATTAATTATTTTAGTAGAGTTAACTGTAAGTGTGAAACCTCCTCACAGATGTAAAATACAAATCAAGGAGTAATAATTCCTCATTCTTATAAACAAAGCTGACAGTATTTATAAAGCTAATGTTATATACTTAAGTTTCATTGCAGATAATCAGAACAGTATGTGTGTAAAATGAATTATTGATGATTATTGCAGGGCTCTAACGTTACAAAAGTGAAAAGTCAAGGTAGTTAATCCATGGAAATCACAATTTCCTGTAGTTAATTACGTGACTATAATTCAAATGTTAAACATTTGTCTAAAAATTACTTTCATGCGGAAATGTGAATCTCAAAACTATTCTGAATAATTGTTATGATCTAAAAACGGACAGCAAATAAAACAATTTCTAGACTGACTCTATTTTGAATACTATAAATATTTACATTCATTCTTTCTGTGTAATCTGCCTATCTATATGTATCATAGAATCATAGGATGTG
>VYZM01019773.1:763468-775283 GCA_013398915.1 Dromas ardeola | reverse complement strand
CCGGCTTCGGCCCCGGCCCCGGTCCCGGCCCCGGCCCCCCCGGGGCCGGGGCTGGGACGAAGCCGGCCCCGGGGCCACGGCCACGGTCACGGCCACGCGTGGAGTGCGGGCTCCCCCCAGCGGCCACCCGCCGCTTCGGGGACTCCCCCGGGAAGGGCAGGGGAGCATCTCCATCCTCCTCCTCCTCCTCTCCGAGACCTCTCTCTCTCTCTCCTTGGATGCAAGGACGACGTGGAGCTGGAATCCCGGGGGGAGGAAGGTCAGTGGAGCCCACGGTGCCCCTGTGTGTGTGTGGGGGGGGTGTCTCAAATCCCACCGTTTCACCAAATGGCTTCTCTTCTTGCTGAAGTCAAATCATCCCAGATGCCACACCATTCAAAAAAACCCAACCAAACAACAAACAAAAAACCGAGATCCCACCCCAAAAAACCTGCCTGTTTGGGTGTAACCTTCATTTCCCAGGAACAGCGAACCAGAGACAGTCTCCTGTGGAGCCATTTGGTGGGTTTTGGTGCTCTCTCTTTTCACCCAACACGGCAGTGGCCTCCTGGCACAACTGCATCACCCTCCCCAAGCTGCCCGGCAGCTGCCAAGGGTCTTTACAGGACCCAGACCCCAGCAGCAGCACTGGTTAGTAAGGCCGTACAAGTTTACACCTTGTGTTTATTTCAATATTACCACTTCCGTAACTCCCGCTTGCCGTGCTGCGTAAGTAGGTGCTGAAAACATTAAAATATTGTGAATATCAAAAGCCCAAGCCATTCAGACATTCTGCTGCAGCAGACTGTAGTGCACTGAAAACAGATAAGTGACATATCACGATCTCAGTGTCTCTTGCTAACTCAACAAGCAAATTGAGCTGAAACAAAACAAAGCAAAACAAAACAAAAAAAAAAACACCCAAGGAAGATTAAGTTTTAGAAAGAAATGAGCGTTCTGCACAGAACTGATCACACTACAGACAGCCAATACCGTAGCACTAAGCAGCTGTGAGACAAAATAATGGTTTTTTTCCAGCTGAACATCAATTGTGGATCTGTTCAGCTCGCAGAAATAAGATGCCACACACGTGGCTGGAAGAGGAAAGGTAAGCAGTGGCTGCACCTTCCGCTACAGAGCAAGCCTGTGCCAGTCCTAGCTGCGGAGATGGCTCTCCTCGCAGCAGGCAGAAAGCCATGGCGAAGGTTCAGCCTCTAAAGGGAAAAGCTGGCTTTGTTTCAGGGACCCTTCCTAAACGGGCAGATAAGTAAGGATGGATTTATTTGTTAACAGGTTTGGGGAAGTGGATAACATTGACCTTTTGCATATTAATTTTGCTCAACACCCTCAGCGTGTAAATCATATCCCAAACCAGACAGTTTTCATCCGGGGTAAAATCTAGGCCCTTAACTTAAGCAGTCTCTTATTTAAAATTATGGATGCCTTGGCCCTTCGAATTGGGCAAGAAAAAGGATGGCCAGCCCAGCCTGCCTACGTGCCTCTGTAGCTGACTAAGGGAGGGATGGAGGTGTTTCAGAGGACCTGTGGAGGGGCAGCCGGCCCTTTCGGCTCTGCTGCTGCCACCTCTCCAGCTGACCATTCACAAATACAGGCCCACCGCGTAGAGCTACGTACACATAGGGGCAGGTTAGATTTCACGCCTCTCCTGCCCGCAGGCCCTACCTACGAGGCTGAAATCCATCTCCCTCCTCCCCGGCTGGCACAGCACCGTGTCTCTCGTGCTCCCGCCTCTGCGTCTCCAGCGGAAGGGCAGAAGGGGGCTGAGCCGGGGCATCGCCGTGCAACCCAGCAGCTATGCCTCAGCTGCGCCTTCGGTCCCCCTTGGCCTGAATCCAAGGCTTCCCACATCCCAGTGATGGTCTCCCACCAGGCTTGGACCAAACGCTTCGCAGGTCAAATAAGGTGAGCTGCAGTAGGCGCCCAGCACCTGCCAGTCCTAAACACACAGCCCAAACACACGGCCACGGGCTGTCGCGGGCAGGGGGAAGCCCTGTCGTTTAGATGTCCCAAACGCTTTCTATGTAAGATCAAACTCAGCAGCGTCCAGGGAGTCTGGGGTAAGAAGGACGCGCTGTGGGGTTTGCAGGAGTCCTTGGAGGCAGCGGCTGTGGCAGGGGCCAGAGCTGTAAAACATGAGTAACAGCCCCATCGAAACGCCGCAATCCCAACCTGTTACCTGATACCCAAGGGATATATTGCCCCTTTTCTCATTTCTGTGAGTTTTGAGACAAAAATCTAGCGTTGCTATTTCTCGACCGGAAGGAACGGCCTCTCTGCCTTCCCTGGACAGATTCTGCTGTTCCGTCCGAGCGGGGCCGTGATACGCACTAACCGTCCGGCAGACGGAAAGATGCGGGAAGGAACTGCGGTTCCCTCACTCTTCTAAATTTAAACTCATCACCTGTAGGCGACTTCTGGGAAAAAGTATTTTTATAAGACAGTGTTTTTCTGAGGAAAAAAAAAAAACAAGCTAGGGAGCAAGGCAGTACGCTTTTTCTCTTGCAAAGAGGAGAGTGTACATTTTCACTTAGTCTCTTACAGTGTTTAGGAAAAAAAAGATCTCTTTATTAATAAAACTGTGTTCAACATTTTTGGATGACAAGCCGCAGTAACATTGACAGTATGGCATGTTACATGCCGCAGACCAACCGCACGCGTGAGGGTGACCCATCTGCTGATGCGCGGCGCTAAACTCCTCCAGTCCAAAGCCACCGTTGAATGTGGCAGCTCCAATGACCGGGGCCCAGGTTCAGTTCCTGCCAACAGAAAGATGTAAAAACTGCCAAAGGACTCAACATGTAGGAAAATGCAAAAAGGTGGGTTGTCACTCCATCCCCCCCGCAACTGACTTCTTGCTATCAGGTGACAGATAGCCCCTGATCATTAGCTGGAGACCATTAATCCCGATCCGTGACGCCTTTCTGAAGATGTGCCACTTTGAGCAGTGGAGGCACAAATGCGAAAGCCTCTGCGCCTTTTGGAGAGCAGCAGAACACCCGTGGATCAATACCTTAACTTGAAAGCTGCTGTCATTCTCTGAAGAGACTGAATTATTTAAAAGTATATATAAAAAAAAAATCAGAGCGGTATCGTAGATCTCTAGGTTTGACTGGTACCTGCTGTATTTTGCTCTTACAAATCCTTTCTCTCAGCCAATTCAAAGATAATGTTTTACTCTTGCGTAACATTTAAGTTCTTCATGAATCTCATTAGTATGAGATGCCGTAAATATTACCTGATCACACACAGACGGAAAGCGAATTGCAAGTTTGGTAACTCATCCCCAGCTCAATCAGCAGGTACAGCACCGACAACGACACAGCCCAGGGCTTCCACCTGAAGTCTCGGTACCTACCCACCACTTTTTCTTTCCCCCTCCCCAATCGCTTAGAAAAGATGAGTATCTCATGCTCAACACCAGGTAGCGGTTGCAGGCCTTAAGGATGAGATACCTACTGGAGGAATGAAAGTTACTCCAAAGCATCCTACCAAGTCTATCGATGCATTGTATGGAAAATAAGTATACCAATGCTGAAAACAGCTTCTCAGTCACCTTCAGTGAGCCCTCCGGATGGGTCAGATTAATTTTGCGCACGAAAACAGTAGTTTTTCAAAGTGCCCGATTAAGCAGTTTATCGCTCCTGACATTTTGCTGTAGTCACTGCAGGGGAAGAGCTGTTCCCAGCAGCAGCAGCAGCCCAGGAACAGGCATTGAGAAGCAACAGCAGACGCCAGACCCAACCATCTCCAGCAGCATCTTGAAGCAGAATGAGAATTGCTCACATCAATCACACTTTCTTAGATGTAACGCGTCTCTCTATTTTAATTCCCATTCCAGTTTTCATTAGCTCTGAGCCGCTTTTGATAATTTCTAGCAACTGTTGAAATGCCTGATTTAGACAAGGTGCTCTTGGTCCTTCATTAGAGGCCTCCCGTGCTCAATTAACAGGTGCCCAAATAGTTACATTTAGTATTGGATACAGGTACTAGAAAAAAATAACCTAAGCGGATTGCCAATTGCATCCTTCTCTCACATTCAGCATGTTGTTTTGTTTTTTTTTACATATAGCCTGTTTAACGCCTGTTATCTTCATTTTTTAATTCTTTTTGCCTGTGGTGGGCTTTGTTCAAGCCCTGAGCTTGCAGCCAATTAAGAAGGCTAATTCTAAGAACGATTTATCCTTCTTACAAAGGATCTATGGGGGCTGTATGACCGGGCTCCAGCCGCATTCGGAGACCCACTGGCCTGAAGTCGGAACTTAAAGTGTGTGTTCGCAGCCAGAGAGATGGGCAAGACCTTGTTACAAAAACTTATTTTAACTCCTAAAGATATTTTGCAGTTCAAAACTGCACGGTCACCGCATCCGGGCATTTTTATTTCTAGCTCTTCAAAACCGTGAGGGAAAGCGTTGTGTTAAAAATCTGTAACAATAAATGCCTGCATTGTATACGATGACATTGATATTACCCATGAATAAACAATCGCAGCACGCGCGGTATCAGGTCTCCAGTGTTCTGTTTAAATTCAATGAAGACTGCCAATCGCATCTTAAAGTAGCGGAGATAAGTTCCCATTTTCGAACGCTTTCACAGAACACTACACTTTACTCCCTCCCTCTGGACATATCGCATGTGAAACCACGAGTACTGAGAGCGTGTAACTGCTTTCACTTCCCCAAATAATCATGCACTCCTGCTAAATAATAATGTAATAAAGTGTATTATAGGCTCCCAGGCATTAAAATCTGGAAATCCTGATATATTTTGCAATCTGGCTTTATCTGTGTGGGTTTTTTTAAACGGTTTGCATGATCAGAAGTGCCACACAGAGGAGGTGTGTGATTTTTCAACACCGTGAAAGCAGCCCTGAGAAACAGGTATCTGTCAGAAACAGGGCAGCGAGAAATGACCTCTGAAGCTGTACTTAGCACGTGTCAAAAGTCAGCTGCGTTCTGTCCAAGACACACAGAAGCCGGGTCCAGTCTTGCCCTTCTGCTTCTCGATAATCGTAAGGAAGAGGAGCTGTAAGCCGCTGCTAGAAGGTAGTTTTAGCACGTTTGAAACGATACCGGCCTGAGGCAAAGTTGCGATACAAGAGTTGAACGCTTCGGTAGGTGCTGGAGATGAAAAGTTTCAATTTTCCTTAAGTCTTAAAAGTCTTAAGTTTCCTTAGAGATGCAATAAGACAACTCAAAGCTTTGTATCTGTTTTAGTAGGAGCGTTGTCTTGAACAATTAACGGTTTCAGGTGAATAACACTTAATAAACTCTATCTAGAAGAAAATGGGCACCGATCACACCAATGCTGATTTGGTAAATAACTCTGAACCAATAAACAAACTGCTCAGATAATTAATGAAAAAGGCAGGACAAAGTCTAGCAAAGCAGTTACTCTTCTCCAATTCAGTACTTGGGCTGCTCTGGACAAGTTGAGTCCAACCGTGTCCCCTTCTGGTTCCCATTTTCAAAGCAGCAGAACTCTGTAACATCTTTGCGAAATTTAGAGTTTATCCTGTTACTTAAGTGCCACAACATTTAAACACAACTGTATCACTACCTATATAATTAAAGGGATTAAGAAATACGTTATGGTAACAGGATTTGCGTCAGTGCAGGAAATAATCCTTGAAAGAAACGCAACAATTATTTTTTTTCTCAGAGGTCTGTCTCGGTACATTGCAATCTCCGTATTCCGCTCTATATCCCGTCTGTCTGTATCCATCTGTTGTCTCTTGCTCTGTACCTACATCACAAGCCATTTCAGGCAGCAAAACATTTATTTTGTGTAATGCACCTAGTTCCATGTGCTTTCATAGGGCTACAGTAAGATAAACATTAAACAATACCATTCTTTCCTAATAAATAAATAAATAAATAAGCTTACAAATTTGTCTCTAAAAACATCCAGGGTAACTTACTTCAAAATGAACAGTGATAAAAATATGCCCAAACTGTTCCTCTGAATGCATCATATTTTGTGTTTTATTTCACTGTTTTTTAAAATGAATGCACAAAAGGTCAATGAATGTAGACAAATAATTTATTTTTGTTTTATTTATTCATTATTTTATGTACACTTGGTATTTTGCAACACAGTCAAAGGGAAACAAATTAAGTGCAAAGCAAGATAAATATTATAGGTTGAATACATTTTAACACATTTCTGTCATCTCTGAATTAGCAGACACTGACGACCCAGTGAGGACATTAATTTCAATTTCTTTATACTGGCAGGAACAGAATAAAACGGTACAACACAGTATTATGACATTTTAAATGAGCCAATGCAGCAGAATAAAACAGGCTTAATTTATTAAACAGAAATAATTGGTGTGTAAATATGCAATTAACTTAAGATAAAAAGAAACTATCTTCGAGTTAGCAATGTAAGGCATTAGATGATTTCTCCATAATAAACTCCATCATTTATAAACAGGGGTCTAACATCTCTCTTTTACATGTGCTCAAGTAAACCCTTACCTTATACCACAAATACGTATTAAGCGGTACAAGCGAAAGGTGTTCCATCGGGGAGGAGCCAGGTATCTCTGCCTGAGCTGGGTCCGCACGGGCACTAGGGACCTTGGGGCTTACACAGAGAGAGAAGATGCGGTAGTCAAATCCCAACAGAAGTAATACACCAGTAACGTACCTCCCGTTTACTACTGGTCAAGCAGAACACCGAGGAGGGGGGGGAAGAAAACCGTAATTTTGAAATGTAATCGAGTATTTGCGTAAGTATAAAAAAAATGCAGAAGCCTCAGAGGGGAATATTAAAAACAAATATAGAGAAGATGCTAAAGTAAACACTGCTAGTATAGTAAGAGCACAAAACGAAAAATGGGGTTAATGCTGAACATGTACCACATCGAATGACAGCACAGAGAACAAATTTGGGACCTAAGACTGCACATACAGACACAGCCCTAGGAATATTGACCACATTTAGGACTGCAAGGGTGCAAAGCACTGGCTGTTAGCTTTGTGGGCCCATGTAGCTTAACATCAGGATACAGCCATGAAAAACACATCCATGAACCCCTGCCCCCACCTCCCACTTTTGGTTTTGCTAATCACTGCCTTCACCATGCTTTAAATGTGCTCTTATTAGCCTTTCTAATCCAAACCTTCGACATCTTATTTCTCCTCTGAGACCTTAGTTAGGAAATTTACTGAAGCCAGTCAGGACTTGCATGTTCTCAGATGTTCACAGTAACATTTTATACTTTAGGGCTTGAACCACCATTATGAGGTGAAAACAAACCCCCTCAGTTTGGACATCTTTTGGATGCAGTACTGAAGTGAAGGTATCTAAAATTTAAGGAGCCTTGGAACACAATCGAAAGTGGCTATCCTCCTTTATGCTAATTCGAATTAAGACTTTTGAACAGCCAACGTGCTCCCACCTGCTGCTTGTTATTCTTTTTACTGAAGTTTATTGTCCTCTTTCTTCTTCAGGTTTTAATGCCCAACTTGTGAGGGTAAAAGAAAAAAAAAAAAGTAGTTTTAAACACTCAGCTACTAGAAAACAAGAAGTTTTCTAGTTTTAGCCAAGACATTTTGTAGGTAGTAATCAGATGCAGTTCAACCAACAGAGCAAAGAAAGCAGTGGCCTTTGATGGAAGCAAGAGAAGCGAGGGGGCTACCAGGGAGTATCTTACTCTGAATCCACACACGCTAGGATAGCACGCACAGTTCAGGAAGCTGAAGTCTCCCAAGGAAGTTTTACACTGTCTGCGTGGACCTCAGCTTCTCCAGAGGTCACTTCAAGACCGTAATTTAAGACTGATCTCCTGATCTGAATCACCCTGTGGAAGAACCTCCCTCTCCAGAGTGAAGGGATCATAGGAGACTAGTTTGCTAACTTTAGTACCTACCCATGATATTTAAAATTAGATAATACAAATATTCTCCTGCTATAGAAAATGTGCTTAGAGGCAATTATTCCTTTTGTCCTTCTCGAGTTGTTATTAAAAAAAGGCATAACTTGCTTCTGGCGCTTACTGGCATAACACGAATAGCAGAGCTATTTACAGACAGTGTCCGGAACCGTTCCCTCTACTGCCGCTCTTCCACCTTTTCTATAGATTAGTCCCTTTAAGAGGTAACGCAGTAGGAGTTCATTGTAACACTACACAAACTCCTACTGTTGTGGCAGAAAATGGAGCATATATTAAATCATAAATACAGTGCAAGTATTTTGCTGCTGGTTATTTGAGGCGGGGCAGGGAGAGACCTATTATTTTTAAATGAAACCAGGCGCTGGGTTCGGGTATTTAAATTTAAAGGCCTGGAGATGCCATTCCTTCTCATCCGCGTGTAGGAATAAATGTGAGCAGGAAATTGCCCTGGGCAATTCACGCACCTGAGAGATCAGGCCAGTTCCCGCACACCCCAGCTCCACTACCTGCCTGGGAAGGAGATGAACGCAAAAAGCCACAGGATGCCGAAGAGTTGTAGTGGCTTTATGCTCACTAGGAAGAATGAGGGTGAGTCCATCACACGGATTTCGCTAAGGTGGCTCAAGGGACAGCTGGTAATTAGGACTCATCTGTATATGAAAGTTACATCACAAAGCTCCCCTGCAAACACACCAATTCCTGGTTATTTTAATTCACTTTCAGTAACTATTCCAAAATAACTCCACGCATTGACTAGCCATTAGTTTCCAAATCACAACCAAACCAGCTATTTTTAATTTGCCTTTATTAGTTTCAGAAGAGCGTATATGTGCAGCAACCTGTGGCACTGCCCTGGAGAAAATAAATCTGAGGAGACCAGGTCTGATAGAGAGAACCCATCTCCTGATGGCGAGCAGAAGACTGACTGTACTACCCAACAGCTCTTGACAATGGCATAATGGCAAATAAATGCACAAAAGATGGTAATTCACCACAATTATACAACAGTATCTCCCTAAAATGCTCAGACAGTTCAGTGTTTCATAAACTTTGTCCTCTCTTTCATCTGAACTCAAATTTTAATTTTTTGACGCTACGAGCAGCTCACCACTAGACTCAGTTTCCAATAGAGTGAGCAGAAACAACTGGCAGCTAAACCATGGTAATCCCAATTTATTCTAAGATCTATGTAAACAAATACTAAAAATATGCAAACTAAACTGTTCCTAATGGATAGACAACTCAGTTTCTAAACAGAAACTACTGTCAGTACCCAAGAACAGGGATATTTATCTTAGCCCTTGGTCTAACTTTCAGAGTTCAGAGTGACAATAGTACTCCTGTAAACTAATCACGTGTGTTTTGCACATTACAGAACTTTACGCTGAAGACATTACCAAAATTTTATTTTAGTTAGTTACATTTAGATTTTCCTAATAACCTAAACCAAGAAAAATATGACTTCCCTCAAAAAAAAAAAAAGGAAATGAACAAATGAACAAGATTCTTGCGACTGTTCCCAACGTTGCACGTTTCTTAAGAGAGGTATTATTTCCTTTCTGTCCCCCTATCATCTTCAGCAATCAGTACACTGAAGCAAACAGAACTATCAAGTCTCAGGTTGGAAGGGATCTCTGGAGATCATCTGCTCCAGCCCCATGATCAAGCAGGGCCACCTAGAGCTGGTTGCCCAGAACCATGCCCAGTTAGTTTTTGAGTATCATAGAATTGTCAGGGTTGGAAGCGACCTTAAAGATCATCTGGTTCCAACCCCCCTGCCATGGGCAGGGACACCTCCCACGAGATCATGTTGCTCAGAGCCCCATCCAGCCTGGCCTGAAAAACTTCCAGGGATGGGACTCCCACCACCTCTCTGGGCAACCTGTTCCAGTGTCTCACCACCCTCATGGTGAAGAACTTTTCCTAACGTCCATCCTGAATCAACCCATCTCTAGTTTTAAATCCATTCCCTCTAGTCCTACCATTACCCGACATCCTAAAAAGTCCCTCACCAGCTTTCTTGTAAGCCCCCTTAAGATACTGGTAGGCCACAATAAGGTCTCCTCGGAGCCTTCTTTTCTCCAGACTGAACAACCGCAACTCTCTCAGTCTGTCTTCATAGGAAAGGTGCTCCAGCCCTCTGATCATCCTCATGGCCTCTGGACACGTTCCAGCACGTCCATATCTTTCTTATAGTAGGGGCACGTCCAAGGCATGTCCAAGCAGGGGTATGTCCAAGGATGGAAACTCCACAGGCTCTCTTGCTCATCCTCACCATAAAATGTGTCTTCTCGTGTTCAGACAGAGTCTCCCTCCTGTGTTGGTGCCCACTGCCTCTTCTCCTGTCCATGGGCATCACTGAGAAGAATCTGTTTCCCTCTTCTTTATCACTCCCCTCCATCAGATATTCCTATACATTGATAAGATTTCCCTTCAGCCTTCTCTTCTCCAGAGCCTTCTCTTTACCATTTTTACCTCGAAACTGTCCTCAAAAAAAGGACCAACAGCAAAAATCCTAAGCAATTAAGTCTTACATGCATCTGTGTGTGCATGCACAAAATCACTTCCGAGTTTAACAAAAAATACAGATGGGCAGCAGTAGGTGAAGAAAAAATATTTTTACGTAGTTCATAAAAATGAAACAAAGAGACATCAGGAATTACTGCACAAGCACGTACATGAAAGGTCAATATTAAGATCATCTAAACGCTCAATCTTGACTTAGAAGTGTGAGCATGTGAAATTATATGGGAAACTAGATTTCTGGGAAAGATAACAGCTGATCTAGAACAATGCACTTACTTTCTCATGTCTATAAATAGCTTTGGTCACTCTTTCATGAGTTTCCAGATAAACCTGGGTAAGTCCCCTTTCTTTTCTCAACTTTTTTGACATTTGCATTTCTTCAGTATCCAAGGAAAAAGAGAGAGCTTTCAAATAGTTGATGGGTTTTTATTTGTTTGTTTTTAGAAAAGGCGAACAAAACATGCAAGAGAAAAACTTAATTCCTCACAAAGGATCTTAACTTTTTCTGTCCAAACTGTGCCATTTATCATTCTTAAATGAAAAGAAGACAGGGAGAAACCAGAGCTGCGTAACTCAAACTATAATAACAGTACTTAGTCCATTACCTAAAAAGGAAAACCTCACCACTGGCTGCTATTACTCAGGCTGAATCTTCTTCAAAAGAGCCACCTCTTGCCGAGGCCCTTCTTTGACGATCATGAGCATCTGCAACATACACGACTCATGCCTCAGCCCTTCCTCATGTCACTTCTCACAACCTGTTCCATGCCTGGTAATATTTAATAAAGTGCCCTTCTTGGATTTCATTATCAAGCCAGAAATGTAAAAATCACAGAAATCACCATCTCAGTGAAGCACAAATGCCTTCATTTTGGAAAAACGTCGACTGTGTCTAACACAGCATGTACAGATGCATTAAACCAGGAACTTCTAGCCTAGTAACTTCAAAAGCTACAACTTACGGAATCATTGCAAAAGAGTAATAACGAACGTGTAAATCAATATACAAAGTCACCCCCATAGTCCATATAATAAAATGCTACATTTTATCTAGTTTTTATAAATGTATTAGTCCTGCAGATGTGACGTGGGAAACATATCCCATAAGATGCAATAAGTACACACAGTGGGAACCAGGACTAAACACACAATTTTTGCAAATGCACAGTGGGTAACATTTCTGATGACAGGAGAGCGGTTAAACTAGTCATAGTCTTAATTATAGCCATACAAAAGATTATCAAAATAGCTGCAATACATTAATTACACTTTCCCGTTAATGTCATGCATTTACAGAACTATACACACAGCAAGTTAAGTACATGAGATTTCAGAACAGGGAAAGGGGATGCATTTTCACCCCAAAAAAAAAAAAAAAAAAAGAACCAC
>VYZM01019773.1:740423-757794 GCA_013398915.1 Dromas ardeola | reverse complement strand
AAAAAAAAAAAACCCACCAAAAAACAAAGGAGCTTTTTAAGGCAGCTTTTAAAAAATGATCAGTTTAGGGATTTCTAAACCTACCTTTTGTGAATGCTACTGCTTTTCTGAACTATTTTATACTTATTGCCTCTTCACATGAGTTCTACAGTTTAACTATACAATGTTAAAAAAAATCAGCCTTAAACCCACTGTCTCTTACTTTCAATAATTAAGGGGCAATGAATCATAAAGAAGCAGTGAGAGATCATTCACAGTTCACTATTTCCACATCACTCAATCTCCCTCAAGGCTGTCTGGTTTCCAGACTCTTCTGTATCTCAGATGACCCCTGTTGTCTTGTTTCTGCACTAATCTAGTACTTTTGAAATTGTATGACCAGAACTACACTGTGCACTGAGCACAAAGTCAGTAACTGCACAATGAAGGTGTTTTCTCCATTTCTTTCCTAAGAAATCCTAACCTGTTTGCCCATTCAAATGCTGCTGAGCAATGAGATGATTTTTTCAGAAAATTGTCCACACGATTTCTTTCCTACAAAATAGTAGCTAGCATAAATCCACCTGCCATATGCTTAGTTAATGTTATTTTGCCTCACGTGATTACTTTGCACTTGATGGAACAGTTTTCCTCCTCCTTTATCATCTGTTTACTATCATAAGATCATTCTGCAATTTTTCAGTGTTCAGTTCTTCAGCTTAAGACTTTTCTACCTGAATATCTGTGCATTAGCCTCTGGTACAGCATTATTCACCCCTTTGCCTGGATTACTTATAAACAGATCAGTACAGACCCTTGATGACCACAGTACTGATGTAACTTCATTGTGAAAAGAGATGATAGGTTCTTATTCTTTCTTGTCTTTGAAACACTCATTACAATGCAGGAGAAGACAGCGAAGTTACAAAAGCAGTGCAACCTTGGCTAAAGCTTTTGGAAATTCAATCCTCTATGGACTGTATCAGTGCTCACCTTCACCAAGTCGTCCAAGAAATTCTAAAAGATTGGAGAAACATAACTATACCATCCTCACAGGGATGCAGCTCTCCTTCAAAATAATGAGATGGCCTTCATGTCCTCTGACTGACTGACTTTCTCATGGTTGCAACTGGTTTAACACAGAGCAAAAGACAATCGTACTGTTTTGTAGCTTCTAACCTGTACCTTTTACAAAAGATTGTGCCATGTTTGTAACCCTTCACTCCTGAGGCTGATTTAAGTGACAGATCACACACCAGAAATAAAATTTCCACAGCCTTGTATTTTAGCTCATTTAGAATTGCTGCATAAATACCATTTAGTCCTAACAATTTATTATTATTCAATATATTGATTTGTTCAAAAGCTTTCTGTATTGGCATTCCAATTTAAGGCAGCTTTCCAGGCTAATCTCCTGGAAAGAACGGCCCTGACATGGCAGCCTACTTCATACCCCTTGTCATGAACACTAACGGACAGACAACATTTTTCCTGCTAGGGCTTTCTCGTATCCGAGTGATCCTTTACATCTGGTGTATCTACCAACCTCAGCAATTCTCCTGTAAACTTTTTCTAACACATCTGAAATACAGTTCTAGCATTTACCTTTAGCCAAGAATTCCTTAATATCTCATTCTGCTTTATTGTGGTTTTGTTTCACTCTCTAGAGTTCATCTCCCTGTTTTCCTTCTCTGATCAGGACTCATTTCCAGATGGATGCCTCTGTTTTCAGTAGTCTCCTTTATTCTTCTTTATAAGCAATAAACTTTATAAGGAGTGTCTTCACTTCTTCTATGGTAGGCTCTTGGATCCAAGACATCATTTAACATAAACAGTCTTTGCTATCATGCCCACAAATTTTACCTCATCTACGTGGCGGTAATCAAAGCTCGTCATTATAGTTACTGTGATTTTTTAACTCCCTTATCATTGTATGATCAGTGACACCAAAACTGTCTAGTGGTTGAAGTACACAGAAATTCTGTAAATTCTTCTGTTATTCACTTCACTTAACTCTAATTTTACCAGAGTACCGCTGTCCTACCAGCAGGATCTGCTCTACCATTCCAACTGAAACTCTAGGAACAACCCATTACGCTACTCATCTTTTTTCCACCAAGACTTAAAATTGCTACTGCATCAGCACCTTCATTTATAACCAGTCTCATTTACGCATCACAGCTTTTTCGCTTCAAGATCCAAATGTGCGTTTCTACAAAAATGCAAGATCTAGATGCCTAGCCACAGATTTTTTTGTGTAGGATGTTCTTCATTCCTTCCTACCTGAACTTCGACAGTTCTCCTACCGTTTCATCTAAGACTAAGATTTTTTTTTTTTAATGGATTTGTAACAAAGTAGGCCATCCTAAATTGCATGCTTTACCGCACCCGTTTCTTCTTCCCTCCTCTGACTTAAATTTTTATGTTAGGAAATGTCTTTTTCTAAAAGCCAAAAAGGCCAGCAATCTAGTTGGTGTTTGGTTATCCGCATCATGAGATAAGCAAATATCATCCACAGCCTTACTTTTATTTATACGATGTACAATTATTGATATATATTTCTTCAAAGCACATTCGAGAGCATTTCAGAAGCGTAATACAGCACAATTTCCTGTGCCTTCGAAAAGGCTGACATGGTGTCCTGCTAGTTACCTGTAAAGTGCATTCTTCTAGAGTTTGGAAGCTTTTGGACCTTTGTTACCTACTACAATTTTATCTACATAGACTAATTAGCTATTTCTCAGAATAAATATATAACCAGTATATTAAAATCTGCTATTTAATTTTGTTGTTCAGTTTATTCCCTGGTAAAATTCTCTGGTATCACCTTTGTAAAAGGCACTTCTGAGTAATGATTTCTTTGCTAGAACAATTATGATTATTACCTGTAAATGATTTAATATACATCTATCATATATCCAAGTCTTTAAATTCTAGAGCTGTTCAGGAGACCTGTGTGTGATGTCTATAAAAATTGCCAGAGCCCCAGTTTCTAGGGCAAGGGATACTACTACACACCAAATAATATTCGAGAGTAGAGACCCTGAAAATAACTAGCACTATTCCCTCAAACATTCTTACATTTCCTTTCCTCCCATAGACCAGCCAGATTAGCCTTTTATTCTTTACATTTTTTTCAATCTATTGCACATAACTCAAATTCTAAATTTTAACATGCTACACATTTTCATGTTTGAATTGACTAACTATGTGTTGATGCTCTCAAGCTAAAGCTGAAAATTTTGACAGCTGGCAAGGGGGCAGTTAGGTTTTCTGTTGCTCAGGAAGGTGTGGGAGGTGTTGGTATGTAGTTAGAAATACATGAATTTTGCAGTAACAAGGGTGTCTACTTTTCATTACTCTTTTTGTGCAGGACAGAGGCAGTCAGGACTTTTGGGGAGCAAGGTTAAGACGATTTATTCTTCATCCTTGAGAGCAGCTGGTAGCCCCACAGCAACATAACTAAGCAGTTGATATAACGTACAAGAAAAGCTTTTGGCACTGCCAATTCAGGTTGTCATCTGATTCATCACACTGCTCAACGCTGATCACAGTTTGAAGACTAGTTTTTAACTACAGGTCTAGAGGTGTCCGCTTTACTTTTGACAGCACTGGATGATGTGCTCCATCACTACAAAACTGTCAGATGATCACAGCCGGACCACTCTCCTGCAGAGTGGAAACCCACCATGTCAAGTCGGTGGAAAAGATGTGGGCAGAGAAGGAAACGATATTTGTAAGCAGGCAGCTCAGTATGTAATGGGTAAAAGAAAGCTTTAAAACTTCAAGAAGCACACCCTCGTGTACCGAGTGACACACTTACATCATGCTTCCTCTTCCAAATTGTATTATAACAGATATGGATCCAACCCATGATTTATTTTTTAAATAGAAATTTTCTTTCTGAAGTCTATTTTACACACCACAAACACAGCCACCCATCAAAGAATGCTTTACATGGGCCAATAAGGTTATGGAGCCCTTGAAAACTGGCATTTTTCATCTTCTACAGAGTCCTCTGATCCTGTAACCAGGGAATTGCCAAACGATAATGGAGAGACAAAGTAAAGGACAGATGGGAAGCAAGCTGCAGGACTAACCACCTGAAAACAGCATCCAGGGCACATAGAACATTCATTTTGTAACACTTGAATGACACACGGTACAACAAGATTTCTTTCAGCGGCTTAGACTCCTCCAGTCCTGAAACTAGTGTGGTGATAAATAATCTATAACTGAAACAGTTATTGTCAACAATAGTGTTGTATAGTATTGTCAACACTGGTGACTGCAGTGCAAGGTAAGACATTCTGATCCCTACTTAGGTAAGTGCCTGTATATAGCGAAAAACCTCAAGCTTTTACACAGCTTTGTTGAAGCAAAAGAAGTTCCCATACAGCATGCACTGCTAACCTAGCAGCAATACTTCTACACCCTTCACAATGCACGTACGAGCCAGACATTTCTGTACGTGGGAGATGACAAAGGATATAATGAGAGTACCTCTCGTTCATCCACATCATAGAGAAGACCCACTGTTCAAGGTTACTCTTGCAAAGCTGAGCACTGACCTCAGGCCTCTAACAGCTTCAGACCTGTTGTCACACTTCTTCAAAAGGATAAAAACATAATAAGCATTTGTATAGCTGATAGTAACAGGCTGGCCCTACATCAGCCGCCAAAAGTTAGAGCACATACAGAGATCTATGACCTTCTTGGTACTCCTGCGCTGTGAGAGAAAAGCTCTTTAGTTCAGACAACAGTGACTTCTGCATTTACATGGGAACGCCTGGAAACTCTACCTCCAGATGACCCGACGCGGTTCTACTTGACAACTCTTTCTTTAAACCACAGACTGTAATGTTCCCATATTCAGACAAAGAAATGAACACAGTTTCCTTGCTCCTGCCAAAAAAGCTGGGTAACTCTTTCCCATATATTGTATCACCTTTTACTGACTCATTTACAGCAGAAGACAACCTTTACTAAGTATTCCTTCGAAGGAAGAAAGCAAGAAATGGAAGGTGGATATTAAGGTTTTGGGTAACATCTTGCAGATAATTCAACTGGATATCCTCCAGAGAGAACCAAACATGCAGTCTCAACTGGGAAAGGCTCACTACAAATCCACTTGACTCAGGAATACTGGTAAGCACCCAGGGAACAGAACAAATTCCTTTTCCACATTCACACGTTGTTTTTCCACAAAAACATCAGTAAGATGTTAAACTGAATTCAAACGCTAAAGGAGAAGTGTGGCAATAAACCCTCACCGCCGGCAGAGAGGCAACAGAAGTAGCAAACACTTAACACAGCCGAACTATTCATTGGGCAGCCTCTGGTGTAGTGAAAAGGTCAGACCACTTTGTGGGCAGACACAACGCCATTGTAATAGAAACGGATGGAAGTGGGTGGTCAGGAGAATATACGTGTTTACGAAAGACTTCATTGACTATGTCATTTGGAAACTTCTCATGTTTGACTAGGGAAATGTGCCCCTGATAATCTAGCTACAAAATAGGTTCCCTCAAAGATACGCAAAACACATTACCGCCTGTGGACATATACATCAAGTCTCTACAATTTGTACTAGGTGGAGTTAAGTTTTTATCTGTTCATCCTCCTTTTTGCATGTTGGTCAGAAGGCAACTTTCTCAGTCAGAGATGAGTAAAACCATATTTCATATTAGAAGAGTGTGTACTAGCTGAAGACCGTACAATCTGAAGCCATATGGTAACTTCTGTGTAATGAGAAATGCCGATAGCCATAAACTTGCTTGGAACATTATTCAAGTTGAGTGCTCTCAGTTCTTTCTAGCATCCTTCTCAAACCAAATGTAGAACTTTCATTACAAGTATTAAATATTTAAAATACACAGTGCAGCTACTTTCTTCCCTTTAATTTAAATCTCCCTTTTTCAACTAACCCTGTGAAAATAAGTCAGTAAAAGCATGAAGAAATTTCTCCCATGTTGATGTCACAAGTATCCCTGTTGTCCTACATTATTTTAAAAAGAAAACCTCATATTCCACCATAAAAAGAATAAATTCAGTATCATGCAAAACTGCATTTCTCAAACTCCTTACTCAAAAGTCGAAAGTATATTTGCTTTAGATTTCTGAAAATATTTTAAACCATAGAAGCTGCAGAGGATTAGAAATTTCAGATTTGCTACGCTTTTTGCCCCTCATCTCTTCTTTCCCACCTCAGTAAAAAGTCCATTTTAAGTTTTGCTGTTAATTACCTTTTCCTCAAAAATTCACTTCCTGGTAAAAGCGATAAAGAAGTTCAATATTGCTTTTTGTATCTGTATTGTGCAGAAGCAAAAATCTGTTTATTGATCACAGACTTGCACCATAAATATACTTTGTCACACTTCACAGAAGTAAAACAATAAACAAAAGCAGAAAGAAGACTGGATCTTCTGATAGTCAAAAGAGAAACATCTTAGTTAAAAAAACTAATGGCCATCAAAGTAAAAGTTATTGGAAAAAATCTTGAACTTAAATCTCAGTTTAAGCAGTTCATACTAAGCAGTCCAATTACATGGTTGGTATAAATGCACTGGATTCTGAGTCAGAAACTCACTGCTGTAAGTAAAACTTTCCTCCGATGTTTTTTATATGTTAAACCATAATTTTAAGAAATATTTATTGAAAAACACGTCTAGAAGACAGTTTTGTCTTAAGGACTTCTTTTTAACTGCAAGGCTTTTGATACGCAGTAAGAAACACACCAATAGCCCTACATTTTCTTACCCAATATATCCAGCTGCCGTAAATGTGTACAGTTAGCAGCAAGCTCCTCAATGTCTGTGTCACACACAGACCTGTTGGCCGTAAGAAAGAGCTTTTGCAAGTTCGGGAGTTTACGTGCAAGGTTTGTGAAACAGCCTGTACTGCTCTGCAACGTCGGGCACCAGCCAAGATCAAGTTCTTCCAAAAGCTGGCAGCCTGAAGCCAATTCTGCTATTCCACTTTCAGTTATGTTTTTACATCTCCACAAATCCAGACTCCGAAGCTTTTTGCATTTTGCTCCCATCATGCTTGCTATGAGATCATAGTCTTCAATCTGCAAGGAAAGCAAACACTTTGTCATGTACACCATCTTTCCAGATATACATAGGTGTTTCGAGATTTGCTTGCTAACACACCTACAGATCTGTCTTCAGCATTTGTCATTTCTGAAGACCTCTGAGGATTATTCATTGTAGAGCACAGTGAGGTCTACTTTTACAAAAGACAAAAATAAAATAAATTTCCTATCAAACCCTAGATGCAGGTGTCCTTAAATTTACTTAATTCTAAAGATCAGTGAAAAGATAATTTTCTTTGAAAATTCATTTGTTTTATTGCAGTTGTTTTTCCTTCAAAAGATGATTAAAACTGTTTTTATGACCATAAGCACTGCCACCATAAGCACATGCCGATTGAAGAGTGTGCTTATTTCCATTCTAGGTTGATCAATCGTTGCATCTTCTTATGGAAGCCTTATTAGTTACCTTGGGCAATCCCAAGAGGCTAAACCAGGGTCCCACTATACAGGCAGAAGGAATAAAATCCACTATCAAAAAACCACAGGAAGACTACAACTGTTGGAAAAACATAGTCACACTGCCTTCCTCTTTTGACTTCCATGAGTCAAAACAGGGAAGGCTGAGAAATTCTCCTTAGTCTCCTGCTTCTTGAAATACAAGGAAGGTCAGCTAAGTCTCCCTGGTAAGTTATCTGGCGTGTCTACTTGGTCTAGTGGGAGGTGTCCCTGACCACGGCAGAAGGGTTGGAACTAGGTGATCTTTAAGGTCCCTTCCAACCTGAACCATTCTATGATTCCACGTCTACCACCAGGGCCAGCAGCAAGCCAGAATCCCTCTACACACCTCTCTGGCACACACACACACAACACACCTCACACAAGTGCCCTGCAGGAATTGCTGCTGTCCCTGTATTCTCTTTTTTTTTTTTTTTAAATCAATGAGTGCGCCCAGCAAGCCTATGACTCAAACAGCTC
This sequence comes from Dromas ardeola, assembly GCA_013398915.1. NCBI lineage: Eukaryota > Metazoa > Chordata > Aves > Charadriiformes > Dromadidae > Dromas > Dromas ardeola. The sequence goes on along the minus strand of VYZM01019773.1, from coordinate 749,804 downwards.
TGGTTGAAAATATTTCTCTCGTGGTTATTACTGTAGGGTCAGATGCAAGAATTAATCTGCTAGGAATGATGATTTGGTCTGAATAGAAATAAGTAAGTCTTGATGAATAGTTTTGGAAAGAAAAAGCCATTATGCATATAAAGAACGCCTCAAAATTTAGGGAGAGGCTGACGAACTATAAGAAAGCCTACGAGCTATGTTTTAGGCCTACTAAACTACTATGTAACCAAGCTACATTCATCCTGGACCTTTCAAGAGAGTATATAACGTCAACCTAGCATTTAACATGTCTTTGTGAAACATAAACCTAGGTCTAGTCCCAAGGGAAAAGCGTGTGCACACACACACACAACCCCTCCCTGCATGGTGGAAGTACTCACCATGACGCAGCTGCCCAGGCTGAGGTGCTGCAGCTCCGAGCAGAAGTTCAGAATACTGAGCAGGGCTGTTTGCTGCCACGGGGGAACACATCAGAAGGAAATATAGAAAGTGAAACAAAGAGAAGAGGTCAATTAGACATTAAAGGCTGTCACTGCATTTCCTGAAATACAGCTCAAAACTCTGTTACAGACACCACAAATGCCACTTAATGAGTCCCCGGGTACTTCCCACATTGATTGGGTTAAAGCAACGGTAATCGTTACAACCCTTTATGCAAGTCACTATGGATGTGGTTCTGCATTGCCCTGAAGATACCTACACACCCATGACCTATCCGCTCATTTCCCACAGGAGAGCTGCTGAAGAAGTGTGGCAAGTTCAAACGCCAGGCAAGGCCAGCCTGAAAACACAGAGGGCTGGCAACACACCAGGAGAACAGCGGAGTCTCTGACATCCGCTGATCAGCTGCAGCCTGATGGAACTGCCAATAGAGACACGCAGCATCAGGACCGAGCTGGTGACTTTAATGTCAAAGGAGTCTCTGTGCTGACAAGGATGCTGACAACCATTGAGCACCTGTCACTACTTGCACGCAAATCGAAACAGATAGAATGTGTATTTTACAGTCATGTTCCTGCCATTTAACGTGGCCATTCTTTTCAGAAAGTAATGCACATTGCTCAGCCTGAAATTGGACTGGAACATCAGATGCATCTTACAAAATTGTAAAGCACTCTTCCACACAAGGGACACTTTCTGGGTTTTCACTTGTTTCTAAGATACCGAAAAGACTCTTCTGCACTATCTGTAGCCATATTTTGTTTTGTAGTTGGAAATACACACAGTGCAAAGAAGAATGTAGTCTGGGATTCGCCTCACGAATAGCTGTGCATCACACTTAAAACACTGACCACTTCATTAGGACTTTGTAATCTGTATGAGCTTGAAACCGAACTTTCACAACGTATTAACAATAGAAGTCTGTGGATGTCTGCAGGATATACAACAGTTTGTAATGAAAAAAACCCCAAGCAATATATAAGGGACAACATAATCCACTGCTAATAAATGGAATTCCTACAAGAACACCAGTCAACAATATTTGTACACAGGAGTAGTATAATTTTCATATATATATAATTAAATATAAATTTACTTGTTTTCAGAAAGTTTAGGGTAACATGCTTCATTTAGTTTCCTCTGTTTTTTTATAGTCTAATGAAATTTGGCATGAACATGATGTTTTGTCATACCATCGTCAAGAAATATCTGGTCCCTTGCACTGAAAGGCTGACAGACACAGAACAGGGACATAGTGTGGGGTACTCATGGAGACCATTCCAAAAATCTGATTTAGATGTCTCCAAGGAGCAATTAGAAACACCCAACACTTGACATGTATGGTGCCTCAGCTTCCAACTTGGCCTTCTAAGATTTGATTTCCCAAAGGCAGCCTGAAAGTAGATGGTATAAGTAAGCCTTCCTCACATATATCATATAATGATCACTGAATGGTTTGGATTGGAAAGGACCTTCAAGATCATCTAGTTCCAACCCCCCTGCCATGGGCAGCGATACCTCCAACCTGACCTTGAACACCCCCAGGGATGGGGCATCCACAGCTTTCCTGGGCAACCTTTGCCAGTACTTCACCACCCTCCCAGTAAATAAATTGCTTCCTAATATCTAATCTAAGTCTACCCTCTTTCAGCTTTTGAGCCCCTCTGCCATCCAGTGCTTTATATCCCATGGTACTCTACCAAGCAGATCCCTGAAGAGGGCAAAGTCTACTCTCCTGAAGTCCAGGGTAGTGAACTTGCTGTGTGCCCTCCTTGCTGCCCTAAGAATCTTGATCTAACACTTAAGAACACTTTAAAGCTAGTAAATGTGTAAATATCCAATACATTTTAAGTAACATACTTATTAAGCAAATGCTTCATTTGTATCATTAAACCTGAATAAATGAGTAACTCCAAGAGAATGAGACACAGCCTTTACTATTTAACTCAGTGAACGTTATGAGCTTTAGAACCTACTCAGGTGCACAAATTCAAAGCAAAATCCCCAAGCCCCTCTCTACAAACCTTAAATACCAGAGCTAAATAAACCAGCCTCTGACTGCACGCACAGTTCTAAACAGGGTTTCTGCACATATGCAGGTGACTCTACAGGAAAGCCAAATACCTTGATGCATTCCCCCATGGTTTTTAGCAATGGTTTCCAGACTGGAATTTAAACACTGGCCTGAAAGGATAGGAAGCAGTAATATCTTTCCTTAATCGACATATAAACAGCACTCTGGCCAGCTTGTAGAATATGAGATCAATTCCATGCTTCGTCTTCTTCAGAGAGGGGTGAAATAGGTAGGAAGACTAATACTCATCTTGATTAAATAACTGAGCTATTTTTGTTAACTTGGACAGGAATTTGATGCATCTCTCAGAACACCTTTTTTAGCTCCTCTCTAATTTAAGACAGTCCTTCCTGTATTGATGTGTACTGAGTCCACATTTTCAGAGGTCCTCCCACAACCTGTAAAACCTGAAGTATTATTTTAAACATTTTTTTTAAAAAATCCAAACAATTTAAAAAAAGCACTAGGACTGTGGATAACAGAAGAGAGCTTGGTAGAACACCATGTTGTACCATCACAAATCATGCAAGTCAAGCCCAAGAGTAAACAACTACTTACTCAACATTAATTATAGCAGCTATATTAATTCATCTTCTGGTGTGCGTACATACCCACACACAACAAATCAGATTTCTTTCAGAAGCAGTGTCTGTTCTTCTGTAACTGAGGTGGGGTTTACATATGTCAAGAAAGAAGACAAAACTCTTTGTGCCTGCCTAGTTGTGCCTCAGTCAATTGAGAATCCAGGTGGCAAAGGACATGAAAATAGCAGGAGAGAATGGCAGCTCACAGAATCCATATGCACTACATATAGAAGGACTATCATTGTAATAACCTGTCTGTTTCAAGCCATCTGTCTGTACAACTCATCCCTCTGACTTGCAATACAAGATGAGCGATAACACTCCTATTTAAGCAAAGGAGAAGAGCAAGGCAATCACCTGACCTTGAAGCTGTAACACAGGCCAAACTTCAGATGTTGAAGTGCTTTGCAAGAGGAGCTAAGAGGCCACCTAGATTCCGGATCAGCAAGCTTTCATCTGGAGAGAGTCTACTTTCACTTTCTCAGACAAGCAGAGACAGTCAAATCAAAGACTACCCATGTACTACTCTTCTCGAGGCTAGTAGCCAAGACATGTATAGTTTGGAGATTTGTTGAGTTTTCCCTGTTTCACAGGTAAGGTTTGGCTTCGTACCTGCTCCCGTTTACACAGCTTGAGAAAAGAAAAGAGTGGATGATTAAAAAAAACCCAAAACAAACAATAAAACACAACACCCTGGAAACAACCTTAAGGTAAGAATTACTTCTTTATGGAGTAATGTATGGCATGGCTTCAGTGGCCTAAATTTCTTCTGCCATCCATGGCAAAACAAAAACTACCGAAATAATCAATTTTTATAAGATGGCACAGACAACAGGAAGAGTCCAAAGGGGCCAAACAAAATGGTCTACCCTATCCTCCATTCCCAGGAAAGGTGTTTTCAGGTGAGGAAAACATACAGCTAAGACCATGCAGGAGTTGCTTTAAGAGAGAAGACTGATGTCAAACTGATCAGAAGGATATGATACTGCTGCTAAATGCAACCTTACAGAGCAGATTAAGGCATGGCAGTTAGTCCTAAACCTCAGAAAAAGGAAGTAGCCTGCCTGAAGAGTCTCTGAAGACTTCATGAACAGGTCAGTCAAACATCTGTCAGAAAGGACATCGTCAGAATTGACCCTGCCTTGGACAAGAGAAGAGATGAAATTACGGCTTGAAATCCTAACTTACTCCACATGAGACAACTGAAAGGTCTGCCGAAACATGAAAGTCCTCAACTCTGCAACACAGGCCAACCCGGAAGACACTTATGCTTTCAGTATACTTCACCCAAATAGCTGATATTGGACTAACTTGAATCCCATCTGTCTTTGCGAAGATCTTCGACATCACACTTAAGTTTTGACTTACATGTTGCAAGAGCATTGCTGGTTTGAACAGACAGCCCATCAGGGGAGAAACCAAACACTGGTGCCAGAGTAACACACTTGGCAAGACTGAATCTTGCTTGACTTTTTTCAGGACTTTTTGCATTCATGATCTAGCAGGAAGTGCAAATCATCTCTGATGTTAGTATGATAAGGAAAGCATCCAACAGATAGTCTGAGCTCAGTATCTGTTCAAACAGAAAACCCTTCTGTCTGTGGCAGACGTGGCTCACCTGTAAAAGATGCACTTTGAATATTTTACCATTTACTTATTGCAGTTTCACTGTCAAGTAGTCCAAGATTAAAAATAAGTAAATACAAGAGGTTTTCAAAAAAAGAAATGATGCACTATAATATGGCTATCACATAATGGCTGCACTATAATAAAAGTCATGAAAATAAGTGCACCACACTGGAAGATTAAAGGAAAAGCTTCAGAAAAAAACCCAAAGTTTTAGGGTTGGGATAGGGAACAAACAGTCTGCACCTTTTTATAAACTTTATTTTTATAGAGAAATCTTAAAAACTACTTCTAAAATTGTTACTTTTTATGCTGGGAACAAACAATGGGCTGTTTTTTCCCCCTTCTCAGAACAACTGTGTCTGACATAAGTTGGGAATTCTTCCAGCCTCTCAATGAAAAAACTTGAGAGCCTAAATCTTTTACAAGACTTCTATTCTCCTGCAATTTTTTCTTCTAATTTTTCAATGAAGTGAATACTGAGAGAAAGTAATCTTAAAGTCTCATTAAAGACTGCTTCCTCCCATCTTTAAATATAGTTTCCCTTGCCTGCTCTATTTTTTAATCAGTTACTAATTCACCACTTAACCACTTTGTCAAAAAAAAAATTGAATTATGCAAGACTTAAATTTTGGGGGTTTAACATTAAAAATTTGTTAGGGGTAGAAAAAAAATTCCTTTACTCTCCCCCGCCATTGCATTGTATGAGAAGACAACCAAAGTTGTATTCTTTTTTCTTATCATTTCCAAATGACAACCTCATCCCTAGCCCTCCCTGCCCTATCCCCCCACAAACCCTGTTGTCTCCACTTACGTTCAAGTAAGCTAGTTGCAGGCAGATATCAGATAACATGCCTGCATTTGCAAGCTCACCACTACAAGAATATTGCATTTTTTGCACAATATCAAAGAATTAATATAACAACATTCCCAAAGACCATAATTTCTTTTTTTATTTTTCAGTTACTTATCTCTCCATCAAAAAAACGCATCTTGAAGAGTCCTTGAGGTGCGTTGCCTTTGCATATAAATTTATGGGGTTGTTATACTCAAAAACAGGTTCTACCACAGTATTTACCCATGTTTCTAAGTAGTATTTTCATCTTACTGAACAGATTTATGTTAAAATATTGTAAAAAGTATTTGCTTTAAGGTTAGAATCAGGGTCTTTAGGACTATATTAACCAATTGTACTAGATAAGATTACTTAGACAAGCTTATTCCACGAACAATCACCTTTCCATAACACGAACAGGAAAAGCATCAAAAGATTCGATGAGCTGGCTAGTAAAGAATTGTGGAACGCTGAATATGCAGTACCCAATCAATAGCTATCACGTGCTGTTTGTATTCAAATCAAATTTACATTTCTCAACCCATTTAGCTAAAAGTTGATACAGCAATTAGGCAATTACTGTAGTACATCAGTCAGTATATATTTGATACTATGTAGTTATGTTTCAGTAGCTTATTTATCTGACAGTACACCTGACAATATTATTCCATTTAGTAACAACTAATTATATGAGTGAAAAATCCAAGACAGAAAATTCAACCTTGCCTGAATGAGGAGGGGTAAATGTGATAATGGGGAGGTAACTCTGCAGGGTACTCAAAGTATTCTGTCTTCCTAATAGAAATCATAGTCAATGACTTTTGAATTAATACCTTAAAATTTTTGGAACCTGAGAAGCAGATGGCAAGAAGACCTGGAGAATTACAGACTAAGGTCAGGCCAATGAAATCTTCCATGTCTCTCTCGGCCCATCAATCACATCCATACTCTCAGAAGTCGATCCCTCATCAGAGAAATCAAAATACGCTCGGAACTGCACAGAAAGGTTCCTCTGTTCATGGTCTGGGCAGGAGCTTCCCTTTTGTTCCAAAAAGGTTTAAATTTACAGCAAGGGAGGTTGGGACCAGCTGACTCAGCCATACAATGGCACAACTGTGGGAACAGATTAGACCAAAACATCTCAAACTTCAGCACACACATCATGACTGCCACTTCTACTGCCACAGATAAAAACCCGTTCTGCACACCTGCCTTGTCCTGCACACAAGTATTGCTGCATACACATTACTGTGTACAAAATTACCTTGGGAATTCTCCCTGTAGGTAACACAAGGCCTGCCGCAAGCTACAGACTAGAATTCTCCTGTTGGAGAACCAATGAGACATACCACACATACGAAAGACGTAAGAAGTCTGAATCACATCTTTCTGGATGTAGTTACAAAGTAAAGATGATACAGAAATTAGAAAGTTAACATGCCAAACACGTTAAGAACTCCTTCCTTAAAATAATAATAAACAAGATCTGCAGAGTTATCACAAAAATTACAAACAAGCTCTTGGCAAATCAAGAAGAGAAATCACACATGTGGTACTCACCACTTGCCATTGAGATAATCGTCTCACACAGGTTATTTATTGGCATCAAGTAATCGAAATCAAAAGGGTATCTGGAAGTTTTTACAAAATGGCCTGACTACTGGAATTGAGGCCAAACTTGTTGGAAGGGCAGAGTAGCAACTACAAGTTTATTCCCTTTCCAATTTCACACCAACAGTTCAAACCTCCTTTGGTAAGACCCGTCCTATTCAACAACAGCCATACCCTGCTTTTCACCAAGGATGTGTTTCTGAAGAGTGCAATGGTTAGTGATTCTGTAGGCAGCAAAGTACTTTTCCACCATAAGAATTAACGTAACAGAGGGCAGACACAGGGAACTAAGAAATACACGCTGGTTTAATACAGACAGGTCACACAAACGATGTGATCATCACCTGAGAGATGTGATGGCTTTTAAGCTAGCTTTAAAATATCATCCACATCGTATGTGGTCTCTGGGTACTTCAATGGTGTGCATTAAGTCCCGATGTACATGCACCCACCCTGAATTCTTATAAGAAATATTGCTTTATTACCAACCAAATTCAGCTGCTTCATCTGCAAGACTGAACACCTGACAGAAACCTCCTAAGGAGAACACCCTCACTGATTCTTTCAGGGCAATCACATCTGCATCATTATCACTATCCTCCTCAGATTACTCAAAGTCAGACAAACCAAAGGTGTAGGATGGGAAAACGGAGTAATAATGATGGCTAGCACAGCAAAATACCAGATGACTGGCAGGAGAGCTCAAGCAATGGCCAGAGAAGCAACAGATAGCCGGGCATTGCTGTAGCTGGGCATGGCCCCACCACATGGAGAGCAAGCTTTCCTGAAGCCCATTCATCTCCCTTGGGGCAGGCACACTCAACTCAACGTCTGGCAGGAGGAGTTTTCCTGCTGAGCTCCACATCTCTCAGTGTGAACCCTTCAGACAGAAACAGGCTACTGCGGTTTACTGCCAAGGCTTTGGAGAGAGAGCTCCTCCTCAAAAGACCAACCAAAGGAAACATCCTGAACCATCCTCTTTCGTACAGCAGCTTCCCCTCTTTTTACTACAATCTGACATCTACAACTTTTGCCAAAATATCTAATTTCAGGGAAAGTAACTGAAACACTTAACTAAATGTTAATTCAGCTTTCGGGCTTCCAGAAATACCTTAGTGCCTTAGTGAATAGCAATTGCTATGTGCTCCTGAATAAAGTGGAGATAAGGAACCTTGATGGTAGCACATCACCAGATTCATTTTTTTAAGACTACAGCTATTACTATATGTGACTAAGGTAGCTTTGGAATGGCAACTGATTTCCATTATGTAAAACTGGATAAAAGGTTCTAGTAAGACTTCTTGAAAGATAAAAAAAAAAACAAAAAAACAAACCAATAACCAATCCTCTTTCCCCAATAACACAGCTCAGCAACAAAGAGAGAGTTCTTCCCTCCAATTTTGGCATCTAGTAGCAAAAATACTGCAGAAACGTTGTTATAAGTGTTTTCCATCAACCACTTGAAAATCTACAATTATAATTTATCACAGTCTTTATCTTAAGCCAGTAAAGTTCTACTTCATAGGTACCGCACCAAAAATGTTTCACCACACTAGAACTACCTGTGGTACAAAAACCCAACCAACCAAGAAAAAACCCAGATGAAAGCAGACAATTTTACTTCAATCTGAGTGCTGCTATTGCTACAAATATTTGTAATTACAAACACTTCATGCAAATGTAAAAGCTATTCTTGTTGAGATTGCCAAAAGTAATTCAAAACCTATGTAAATTCAGAACAGTTTTTTTTCCTCCCTTTGGCATTATACAGCACAAGAAGAAAACCAAAAATCAACTTTTTTTGGGTGTGGGGTTTTTTTGCCACAGTCTGTGAAAGAACTATATCAGAAATTACTTGGCATCTGCTATTCTAATACAGCAATTAAAAAACACATCAAATGAAAAGCCAGAATTCTGTAAACTTCTACTAAACCATTCGCTTTGAAAGGTACAACAGGGCAAATCAATATTGCATATTAAAAGGTAAAAAAAAAAAAAATCTACTTCATCAATTTCAAGGTATTATACCCTGGCGTCTAAAAACCAACCTACAATCAACCCACTATAGTTTCAAAAAGCAATTCTTCTCATAGAAAAAAAAAGTAGTATGTTAATAATGTAGAAACAAAAGGTACAGTAACGGTGAGTTACGACTCTTATCTAAATCTGCTGCGGCTAAGAAACTGTAAAATACGGTTCTGGTAATTTAT
>VYZM01019773.1:696104-740389 GCA_013398915.1 Dromas ardeola | reverse complement strand
AGTATTTTAAGGCATCAAGATAATTTCACAGTTGTGTACTTGTTGGTACTACACTACTTTGAAACAACTTTGTTGAAGATACGAGGGAATTTGAGAGGTTTAAAGAGATGAGATTATATTTGTGCTTCTAAACATGAAAGTCACCAGTTTAACCAGTTAAAAAAGAACACAAAATGAATTTTAGATACTTATACAATGCTAGCTTTAGTTTTCAGGAAAAGTTTTCATACCTGTCGGCTTCCCAGAAAGCACTCAGACTACTTCTAAGATTTTGAGTTCTATGGATAAATACATAACCTTCGTATTTTACTTTTGACAGAATGAACACATCTTGGGATAGTACACAAACATTCAATAACACACAAAATACATCATAAACTGTTTCTGGAAACTTAAATTGGATCTAGAGGTCTCCAAAGCTATTCAAGTTGCTCACCTTTTGGTTTCATCTATTTTCACTTTTCTGTATGTTAGTTTTCAGCTATTCATGCTACAAGCTGAAAATGGCAGGGAATCATATCCCAAATTAGAACTAAACGGTGGCCAAATTTGTTTTATGTTTAAGTCCTTCAGTTCCCTGAGTTAACTTGTGCCATTTCATGACAAAGCAAAAAGAGGTCACCTCACCCTTTACAAGGTAGTTTTTGTGGTCTTTAGGAAGAACAAGATACCCGTGTAGTCCCAGACAGAGATAATCGCTGAAAGTCTGCAATCACAAAAATGCTTACACTTCTTAAGCAAGCTTTCTTTAGCCATCCTTTCCTCAATTTTTCCAGAGGAAAAAGGCTGAGCTTTTTAACTAACGGAACCTCCTGCAGCTTAGAAAAGCATGTTATCAAGTGACAGTATTTCAAGTCCTTATACACACCCCTATGAGATATATATACGTATATCAGAGAATCTCAAAGCATTCTGTATATTTATCCTCATACCACAGCTACAAAATGAGAAAGTTGCTATTGTGAAAATTTTACTGATGGGAAAAGTGTGGCATACAGAAACAGTGCATCTCACAACTGGGCACTGTCCTGGTCACAGATCACGAGAACAAAGCTCATGGGTTAAGTCCTCAATTAGTGGCATCAACGCCGAGTCACAGAAGAGCTGAGTGTTGGAGGGAATTTCTGGAGAACATTTATCCCAGCTCACCTGGCCCCAGCTCAGCTGGCCTCTCCAATCAGACTGAAAAAAGGCTGTCAATAGATGTAGGAGCCAGTTCCTTTCACACCTTCTCAACCAATGCTTGCAGAAGGGGAACCCTGCCCTGCCCTTATTACCACAATCACAAGCATATTTAAGTGATGCCTTCTGGATCAAGATGTTAATACAGACAATTTTCATTTACAGATTCAAAACAAATATGGCAGCAAAACCATTTTCCTCTACAGTATAAACTGACATTAGAACAGGAAGCCTACCCTCTCTCAAGCATCCATCAGCTTTCACCTTGGAAGATACAACATGGAAAGAAATATGATGAGAGGGGTGAAAAATGGACTATATTTGTTAAAAATCAGCCCCCCCTCCAGATGTACTTGGATTATTGGGTCATTTCTGAGATGAAGAACTGCGATAAAACTTCTGCCTCCAAAACAGGTTTAAAACCAGATGCAATATGAACACTGTATGAGCATCAGGTAATATCAGAAAGAGCGTGTATGGAAATGAAAATGGAATGAACCTTATTATTGAGTGCAAAAGTCAAAACACTTGCCTCCTCACAAATCGTCGCAGTGTAATTTGCAAGCTAGGATTCAGGACGTACAGGGGCACCTTTTTGTTCTCTACAGCTACTTGACGGTGCCAGGGACACAGCAGGGACCGGGACACAGCAACACAGCAATTACTGAATTGATTTAATGAAAGTAATAGTCTCTGTAGTTAATTCAATTACTGCATTTTGGTTTTGCTTCATTTGGTCAAATTATGTCCTCCCTTATGTCTGCAAATCTGGTTTACACCTTCATTCTTCCCCCTCACTCTTCACATCATGGGCTCAAATGACCAAATTCAGCCCTATGAGCCTGACAAGCGATCAGAAGGCACTATCAAAGCTCTGTATTGCATGATTATTTGTCACTGGCTCAACCTCCTATTTTCTAGCTAGAGGTTTTCACTTTTTTCCCCACTATTCGCTTCCAACTCTTAATCCTAAAGGTTTGTACCCAAGCCAACGAAGTTTTGTCCAAGCTGGAAAACCACAGACAGTAGCTCTCAGGAGTATAACATAACCCGTAACAGGTTATTTCTGAAAACTGTAGAATGATTTTATGGCAGCATTAACTCTTCCACTGCTCTTGGCATAAGAAAATAAAAGTTGTTACTTTTACTGCAAAGATTCTTATGCCTCTTCTTGGTATCTAAAATTTCTAATGTCCTCTCTTACAGCTGCTAAAGTTCCAAACTTGCTCTTGGTCAAAGGCATCAGAGATACAATTTATAAATACAGCATTTGCTTTAAAATGTGTGCAAAACAAAACCCTTTCTCCATTGTAATTTGATTTAAGTTTAGTTCATTTTGTATTTTAGTTATAATTGTAACACAAAATAATAAAAAAAAAATTCTTCGCACATTATAAAGAATTCAAAATATCACGCAACATGAAATACGTTATCTTACATTAAAATTTACACTCAGCAATAACGAGACTGTCAAGGGTCTACTGTAATTGTGGCTTTGGTTTCTTTAAAATACAATTTTGTCTGTGTTGTTTATATGGATGGAATACTTCATAATAAGCATTAAATCAAGATAATATTCATACTCAAAGCATAAAGATGTGCATTACCAATTACTGTATACAATAATATCTTCATTGTTCATTGTATTCTTTAAATGTATCAATGCCACAAGTGCTTAAATTATGCTGTGAATACACTCTCAATGAATAAACATTAAGGAGTCATGTATCAGCAAATACCAAAACCACCGGCACAGAAATCCAACAAGCATAATAGCGGTCTTGAGCTAGCAGAAATTACATTTCTAAAACGTTGGGATTAGTTTCTCAAAGCAAATTACAGATTATTTCAAGCACATACAGAATTGAAGAACCTTTAAGAATGAAATCTTTAATAACGAACTTAAAGCACTGGAAAAATGAGCTGCATTTCATGGAGAGGAGTATAGTGATGCAGGACAATTTATTTTTTCTTCTTTATTTTTTTTCTTGTTTGGCCTGGAACAAGTTACTGAAAGTCACTGGACTGTCCTCCTTGTAACAGAGAGGCTGGAATAATTCAAGGGTGTTGGAAGCTTCACTTCAGAGGTTTGAAACTGATTTTGTACTGGCACTCAATAAGTCAAGGGAATAACATTATATTTGGCCTTAAGAATCAGCAGGGTTAGAACCAAAGACCATAAACTCCTCCAGACAGTACGGCTGTCTTCCAAAACAGCAACACAGTGCTTTTGGTGTCTAAGACAGTAAGCAGCAGAACACCAGAATTGTCCATTACACTAAAAACATACACGTTGGAGCTTTGATTACATAGACAATGGGAGTATTTTTAAATACAAAACCTATTCAAAGAAAACAGCTAAAATAACCAGAAAAAGTCATAACAATTGCTCAGATGATTACGTAACATGTTGTCAATTTTATTTAGTTTCTGTTTTCCTCAAAATCTGTTCTTCTGTACCTAACAGGTACAAATCATTAACAGCAGTCAATTTTCTGCAATTTTCCTCAGAACTCATCCATTAGTATCATAATAATCATATAAACAGAAAAGTACAACAAATACTTTAAATCTTAAAACGAATTTTTCTCTTTTTTTGAAATAAAAGGTAAAAGTACTTTCCTTCCACAATAAAAGGAAAGAGTAGGGAGATTCTACACCCAGGCAGGTACCTGGGAGTTTGCTTTCATTTAATCAAAATACCATTTATTTTATTGAAATGTTAATGGTGTAGTTTGTAAAGCATCATGCAAAAACACAAATAGCTTTATCAACATACTGACAAAAAGAATGGAGAATATTCATCCCATATCCTATGCTATTTAATCACACACCCAAAAGAACAAGTCATACCCAGATGTGCTCTAACACAACATATGCATTTTCAACAGAGGTTGAAAACTGTGGAGTAGGAAAATGACCGCTTTTTCACTGGTATCTCAAATAACATGCAGAGACGGGCCCTCCTTTAAAAGTCAATTCGAGCATTAAGTCCTAGTTTGCTTTTTTTGTTCTCTTCAGTGTTGTTCTTTTTAAAAATATGATCACTTCACCTAAATAACTCAAGTGTTTACCTTGATCAGCAATAACAATAAATTCATCAGAGTGTTTACAAGCACAAAAGGCAGTCCCCCTCCTCATTTGATCTAGTTTTACCATGCTTCAATTCCAGTGCAGTAAGATACACACAAATAAAATTATGATACCCCATTGGAGAACTCATTTTGGTCAACTTTTTACCTACTTGTTCTTTGCATATTCATTCCCTCTTCACATTTTGGTAATTATCTCAAAATCCCCAGTAACATCAGAAGCGTACCACCCCATTTTTACATCGAGGCATTTAACCCAGGATGAACAGGGATGTTGTCCTTCTGTCACAAAAAATGACAACACATTGATAATTATGGTAGGACTTGTACCTTTGCCATTCTAGAATATAGTGCAAGAAGAACATTTAGATCAAGAAACTTGGTGGGTTTTTTTTTTATTTGTCATTTGGTTTATTTTTAAGAAAATAAAAATCAAGCCACTGATTCACTTAGGAAGACAGTGGGCTAAACTGAATGAATGATTTTTCTTTTGGGTTTTTTGTTTTTTGGATTTTAAGACAGGACTTTTACAGAGGACCGTAACACACACTTTAGCTCTGTTCTTCTATCATAGCATCATAGGGTTGGAAGGGACCTCTGGAGATCATCTAGTCCAACCCCCCTGCCAGAGCAGGGTCACCTTAGAGCAGGTTGCACAGGAACGCGTCCAGGCGGGTTTGGAATGTCTCCAGAGATGGAGACTCCACTACCTCTCTGGGCAGCCTGTTCCAGTGCTCTGCCACCCTCAAAGTAAAGAAGTTCCTCCTCATGTTGAGATGGAACTTCCTATACTCAAGTTTGTGCCCATTACCTCTTGTCCCGTCACTGGGCACCACTGAAAAGAGCCTGGCCCCGTCCTCCTGACACCCACCCTTTAAGTATTTGTATGCATTAATAAGGTCACCCCTCAGCCGTCTCTTTTCCAGACTAAACAGACCCAATTCCCTCAGTCTTTCCTCATAAGAGAGGTGTTCCAGTCCCCTAATCATCTTGGTAGCCCTATGCTGCACCCTCTCCAGCAGTTCCCTGTCCTTCTTGAGCTGGGGAGCCCAGAACTGGACACAGTACTCGAGGTGTGGCCTCACCAAGGCAGAGTAGAGGGGGAGGATGACCTCCCTCGACCTGCTGGCCACACTCTTCTTGATGCACCCCAGGATGCCATTGGCCTTCTTGGCCACAAGGGCACATTGCTGGCTCATGGTCATCCTGTTGTCCACCAGGACTCCCAGGTCTCTTTCCACCGAGCTGCTCTCCAGCAGGTCAGCCCCCAACCTGTACTGGTGCAGGGGGTTATTCCTCCCCAGGTGCAGCACCCTACACTTGCCCTTATTGAATTTCATAAGGTTTCTCTCCGCCCAACTCTCCAGCCTGTCCAGGTCTCTCTGTATGGCGGCACAGCCTTCTGGTGTGTCAGCCACCCCCCCCAGCTTTGTGTCATCAGCAAACTTGCTGAGGGTGCTCTCTATCCCCTCATCCAAGTCGTTGATGAATATATTCAACAGGACTGGGCCCAGTACTGACCCCTGGGGAACACCACTCATCACTGATCTCCAACTAGACTCTGTGCCCCTAATCACAACCCTCTGAGCTCTGTCTTTCAACTAGTTTTCTATCCACCTTACTGTCCATTCATCCAACCCACTCTTCCTAAGCTTCCCTATGAGGATGCTGTGGGAGACCATGTCGAACGCCTTGCTGAAGTCAAGGTAGACCACATCTACCACTCTCCCCTCATCTATCCATCCAGTCACGCCTTCATAGAAGGCTATCAGATTAGTCAGGCATGATTTCCCCTTGGTGAATCCATGCTGAGTACTTCTGATAGCCCTCTTTTCCTCCACATGCCTTGAGATGACGCCCAGAACAAGCTGTTCCACTATCCTTCTCAGTTACTTTCTCTTAATAATCACATACGTGTTATCAGTTAGCAGTTTTCCTTAGTGGATTCATGGCCTCAGATTCGTTTCTCAGAGCAGGCCCAGTCGGCAACAATACAATGCCAAGCTCTTGATAAATATTAGCTTTGTTCCCCTATTTGCTCCTTAGAAGCTCCAACAATGAAGAAGCGGTAGTAGTAGCAGGAATTTCATAAAAGTCAAGAACACTACTATATTACAGTTCTTTGACAAATTTTAGAGCAGTCTAAATCACTTCAAAGCAACCTTGATGAATTTACCTATCCCATCTTTTTTGCATCTAGACATCAACTACTACTTAACATCTCCGAACCAGCTGAAGAGTACAGAGAGAATGGCAGCCAATTTTGTACGGAAAAACAAAGATTTGCATTAACAGAAGCTAAAGGCAAGAAAGGTAATGTGATTTCTATAAATTTGTGACTTTTGTAACTCTAATCCTCTAATTCAAATCCTATACTACATCTTTATTCTTTCCCTTTTATTTTTCCACCCGTGATGCATAATGTATACTGTTAAGTGGCTTCATATTAAAGAATATACAAAAGCATCCTCTCCAATTTACGTATTTAAATTTCTAGAAATTTCTCTTCCGTGGTTTGTTAGGAACAGTGCATTTTGCTTACACTTATGTATAAAATAGAAGCACAGCCTTAAGTACGCTTGATTATGGATGAATGATCTTGTCAGCGACAAGCAGATGTGTGTCCATACACACGAAAGGCAGAAATGAATCTTCACAATTTAAGGGCTTCAAAGTCAGGAAATCTTTACCACCTACATTCAATCTAATTTCAAGCTCTGTTCAGCAAAGTGATAGCTGAGAAATGCCAGTTACCAATCATTTGCAGAGTATACCTCAGCTGCTGCACTATTACAAGCATGAAGTCTCAAACTTCTGAAGTTACCTGAGTAGAATCAAGAAGATTATGATCAATCAACAGTAGAAAAAAAAAATTATACAATCTTTACCTCTGATACAAGGATCTTTCTTGGATCTGAAAAGGTCTTGTGAATTAGAGCCCTGAGTCAAAATGAGGTAAGGAGACTTATCCAAGATTTACAGAAAGACTAGTGAGCTAGAAACAGAAGGGAGACACCCAAGGCACAGATTCAGCTCTATACAATAGGCACTTCAAAGCAGGGCTCACCAATTTCATTTTTTAGTTTGAAGAGAATAATAATTGCTTCAGTACAGACAGCAACTACCACAAAGTAACAAGTTACCGAGGTGCACTGGCTTCATGGTGACTGCTTACATACCCCACAGCAGATGCCGGTCATTCCAGGTAACCTACCCTTTAACCTAACTACCTTGCAGTACCAAATCACTGTTACAGATCGCTAGCTAGACCTTGGACACAAACGTACACGTGATTTACCAAGAAAAGGACAAAAAGATGCAACTAACTTTGCAGCATGTGTGTTCGGTGTGAACTGCTTATAAATGAGATAAGGTACTATAACTTCAGGTGCCCCTTAGACATCTAGTAGACAGAACCTACTGTTCCAACTTCAGTTCTTCTATTACGCTACAGCTTAACACCCCACACAATCCAGTGTCATAACCTCACTTCTGTGCACCAAAAGCACAAGCAGAAGTAACACACCAAAGCAAAAACTGCTCAAAATGTTTAACCTAGAACTAAAAGCTAGAAAAAAAACCTGCAGAGATGTTTTCCCTCCCGTTTTGGAGGTCTACTAAGCAGTATATTTTGCAACAAGAGAAGCACAACTCTGAGAGCTTCCATGTAAAACAGACTAGTAACGTTGTAATACATGAGTAATGTAGCTAGTGAGAAGTGATGGAATTGCTTCTGATTCGAATTGTTGAGTTTACTAGGATACAACATTTGTAAAATGTAGTAAACTACAACAGTCTTCTCAACTGCAGCATGTAAAACCATTCCATCTCAGACAGGAAATACGTTGCAGCAAACAATAACCATCCTGATTCAGGCAGTTGGGTAACTGTATAAAGAAGCAATTTTTACACTGTAAATGAAAAGTATTTTTTAAAATTTGTGTTTCACATCTCAAATACTGCTAATATATAAAGACAGCGGGGATCTAGTAATTAGTAAGTCATTCTAAAGGACAGAATGTTAAGAATGACAGTAAGTAACTGAACAGGATAATTTCCCAATCGTGTTGCCAAATGCAGTCTGTCAGGAGTACACTTCAAAAGAAAATAAAAGCTTTCACATCTGTGATCTCACTACATTACTTAAAAAAGCTGGTGAAAAGTCACCAATCTTCCATGCAAGCTAAAATATGCAGGCTTTTTATTAATTATTTGTTAAATCCAGAAGCTATTTTGAAAATAAAAGAAAAATCCTATGATTTTTGAAACTACCTTTTACGTTTCTGAATTTACCTTTGAATTTACATGCAAAGTTTTAATTCACTTCTTCATTAATGAAAAAAAAAAACATTACCGGGATTGAAAGTACTTATCGCAAAGGTTAAAAACATTTGTTCCTACCTCCACTTTTGTTCGGTAGAGAATGAGACGCTTTAGGCTGCCCACTTTGGCTATATGGTTGAAAGCCTGAGGTGGTATTTTATCACATGACGACAGATTTAATTCCTGCAGATTTGGACACATTTCAGTAATGACCTCCAAGCATGTTTCATTGAGGAAATGGCCACAAGACAACTCAAGACGTACTAGTTCAGAGCCACAAACTTTCAAGAACCTGTAAAAAACACATTTTAAGTGAAATATAAATGTACTTTCAGGTAAGAGTCTGAATACTGTCAAAACCTTTAGCGTGTGAACCAGGAAATAGCTCCTTTCAGCAATGAAAAGCCTACAGACCACAGCTCTTATGTCACCTCAGTTAACTAACAGGAAACATGATTACGTTCAAGTAAATTCATCATAACCACTGTGAAGTAGTTACTTCTGGATCACATCTGTACAAATTCAGAAGAGATCAAACCAGTAAGAGAGCAATATTCAAAACCCAAAGGTAGTCTAAGAGTCAGGGCTGTTTCATCAACATTAACTTGTTACTGTACATAACCTAGATATTATACAATGTTTTGTACAAAGGAATATCTGGCTACATTTGAAGACATACAGAAGGCTATATAGTGCTGTACATGGCATAAGGAGGCTAATGTCACCAAAGCAGTCTTAAAAAGCAATTCTACCCTGAAAACAAATTGCAAAAGATTCATTGGGGGTGAGAACAGTATAGAGAGGGTTTTTTATTATATTAACATTAGTCTTGAAAACTTTGTTTAGTTAAGAAAGTTGGAACCTGCTTTATTCTTGCCATTTACCCCAAGACAATGGAGCAAAGTACAACACAGATAATGTCTGAAATGCTTTTAAACAGTCCCCAAAGCCAATTTTGACAATGGCCACCAATAATTTATTTCTCTTTATCTCAGAAAAATCTGCAAATGTAAAAATGAGGTTAAACAAATACCTTTAAATGGATGAAATATTCAGGAGAAGTATTTTAAGACTTTCAGAAAAACATCTCATTCCTTTCATTAACAAATAAGTCAAAATCAGCACTTTAGCTATTTTAGAACTGTGTTCTAGAACACAGAGATTCCTAAGGACTATTTCACATCCCTTTCATTGGAATTATAGAAATTTAACACATTTGAAGACAAAATATCCGAAATATAGAAACCTTGATGGTCTCTGCATGAAATTACACCTTCTGTCAGAGATTGTGTCAGAAATTCAAGCTCTATTACATCTAACAAAAGCTTTAATTAAAAACACAAGTTTTTAATTAAATATGTCCCTCTTTTATTGCAAAGATAACCTTCAAAGTGTAAATCAATCACCAGGCTTGTAAGTTTGATATTTAATAGGAAAAAACCCTGTGCATGTTTGCTGTGATTTTCTTGTGTTTTATTTAATAATTTCTCCAGTAGAAAAAACTAAGTTCCTAACCAGTGCTGCAATGAATTCCTCTTATTACTTCCTAGAATAATGGAGCTACTTGTGAGAGAGCATGAATTAGCTTCTCATAATAAATATTGCAATCTGCTCTATTACCAGTTATATCCTACAAAAACCTTCATGCAGACAAAGCAGCTTTAGGTTCTGATACCTTCACCGCAAAGTTAGCATTACTTTTTGGGTTTAACTGATACAATAGAAACGCCAGAGAGACATGATGCTTCTGCTTGCACAAAAACTCCAATTGCTAAAACTAAAGAGGTACAAGCCTTCCCAAAACTTTGATCCAGCTGAAACTTGGGAAGAAATAGCTGCTGGTCTTAAAAGCAGACACATTCAGGGAGGCATTCCTCAATGACACTAACGGTAGCAAAGGACTTGATGTCCACCTTTCAAGATCCAGTTTTTCAAACCTTCTCTTTTTCTTATTTTTTCATTACTCACTCAAGTCATACTTGCCATTCATCATCATCTTTCTTTATTCCTTTCATCTTGCACGTTATGTGGCCTTGGCTTGATTGTGCAGATCCTAAGTAATATGGAGGGGAAAGGAGATTCCAGGGTGGCATCTCCAATCCTGGAGGTTTCCAAGAGTCACCTAAAGCTTGACTGACCTGATCTAGCACTGGGGACACTGGCACTTCAAGTGGGAGCTTGGAGCAGACGACATTCAGAGGTCCCTAACATCCAACATTTCTATGAGCCTATGCAAACAGAAACTAAGAGAGGGTCTGAGACACGAAAGGGGAGACATAAACCCCAGAGTCACAGGGCTTCTGCTAAGTATGGCCTTCAAATCTACTCTTCCACTATTTTTGTCTAACTCTGCAGTCCCTCTTTAGAATCTATTTTAGCTTTTAAATCAGAGTTTATAAACACCAAGCACTTATTTGCTGTTTTCATACTGGACGCAGTATATCCACCTGGATTGTTAAGCCTTATTATGGAAGTCTCAGAGCTGAAGTGACAAGATAATTCCCAACAATTAACATCAGATATTTATACATTAGACTGCTATTTTAGGCTAGTAATAGAGTTCAACACTGCCATGGAGAAACGTAGGATAGAAATCCCCTGGAAATCAGAGCAGAGACATGGATTCATTGCTGATTACCAATTAGCCAATTCCTCTATTTAATGAGTGCTTTAACAATACATTCACACAGCTGCTTTCATCAACAAATTATCAGGTTTGTTTGAATGGTGATATTTTCCATAAAACCTTGTCAATCGCCACTTATTATACCTCTAGCTTTTAATTTGCTAACAGATAAATATTTTATGAATTACTCCATTACAATAATGGATGTTAGATTAACTGCCATATAATTTAACAGGACTTGGCTGTTACAAATGTTGGTACAGATCAACGCTTTTCTCCTTCTAGGACTATTAAAAGTTAACATTACCAGGTCAAGGAAAGACTCATTTAACCCCCTAGACTTGGAGAAAACCTCCAGGCTCACCAGCTTGAGGAGTTATTATCCTCATAATGTTTTATTTAAATTCATTACACTTGAAACGCACAGGCAGAGCAAATACAGCAATAGCAAAGCCATGACTTGCAAGGCTCATTGCTGCTTTTTTGGAAAAGGTTATTTAGGAGACATTAAACAGAAAGGCAAGGGGGACAAGGGACGTGCAGCAGGGCACAAAAACGAGCTGACAGGCATGAAGTAGAGAGATGAACAGGAAGAGGAATTTGAGGAAGGTACAAACCAGCACAGGGATGAGAACATTAGGCAGAAATGCAGTGTTCTCTGAACGACTGAGGCATCCCAGTCTTTGCACTTAACAGGTTGCTCAGGACAGAAGTTTTTGCTAACGTCTTTCTACATGGATCTCCAAAGCTATACAGCAAGACAGAACATGGGTTCTCATTTCAGAAAAGAGGTGGCATTGCCTTCATACTTCTGAGACTTAACAGACACTGTTAAGATGCCTGGCTCCGACTTAGCTCATTTGAAAACAAACAACCCCAAAAAAAGCACTTTCTACCCAAATCGACATTTCTTCACACACCTCTCCTTTAATCACTGAAGACTGACTGGTTCCTGTTTTTAGTCTCTCCTCCTTTCTGTAGTCATCCATCCCTTTAGTTTTGCTTTTATTATCAATATTTTATACACACAATTTCTGAAGTGACTTCCCTTCATCCCTTCATGTTTGTTATGAAATATGACTGACTAAACAACCTAGATTAATGTGAACACGTACATTGTTCGGCCTGGAGAAGAGGAGGCTCTGGGGAACCTTATTAGGAAGTAAGTTGGTCCTAGTGAAACCCTTGTGAAACATCAAGTATATCTATTAGCAGTTAGGATGCTATTTACTCATGCTGATGTTAAGCCCATCATGATCATGGGATCACTTAGTCTATTAATAACTTCCAATCTTCTAATTTGTGTCTGTATCATAAGGATATCCCATCAGACAAAGAAGATCCAAAATTAAAATACCAAGATACAAGAGATAGCACCCTTCGTGTCAGAACCGGATGCGTAAGATGTCCCAAACAAAATCCTCAAAATACCTCTAGACACATACTTATGAGGGTACTGAACACATCACATTTGCTCCAATGGTTTCTAATTGAACTGCACTGGATCCAAAACCTACGCTTCACTGATAGCATAACAAACCACACTTACTTGATAACTCATGGTTCAAAGTTACTGAAAGCTTCACAACAAGCTGGGATCACAGTCCAGTTCTCTCTCATCTACTCATCCTTCCTAAACACTAATCGCTACCTAGTTTTATATTCCTTTAGTACAATTATCCCAACAGGTTTCAATCATGCTGATTTTACCAAATCTATTTTCAATAAAAATCTTCAGTGCTCATTTTGTAGTCATTGACATATAAACCACTGAATTTNAAGAGTGGAGAAGCAACTTCCATTTATGCACAACATAGGGTTGGACAGATTTTTATTTTTCTTTAGCACTTTCCCTTGTACCATTACCATATGCTAGCATCCAAATCAGAGATGTTACCTCCATTACTTGACAGATACAACATTGCCCCATTTGCCTAACCCTCCTTGGTATCGCCTTCCTAGAAACAGCATTTCATTAAAACAACTGTCGCACTTTGCTCCGAGTCAATTACAGACTCCCTCTGGCTACTCAGGTCTCCTGCTTTCCAGAGCCTGCCACCAGACAAGAATAACGACCAAAAAAAAAAAGAAAACCCCAAACCAACTACTTGGATTTTATTCTTCCTCATTTCACTTCCAAGGTCTTGAGGTCTTCTCTTTCTTACTGTATATCTATCAATATTATTACTCACACAGACTTGGCAGAAGTCTTCAGAATCCCAACCTGTCTTGCAGTTAGTTTTATATTTAATCCAAAGCCATACTAGAGGTACCGTTCCTGTACCTCTGGTAGCTTCTATTGTCTGCTGCGCTAAAATCTTCTATTTTTCCTTCTGTCTCCTTAATTAAGGAGACAGTTTACTTACTTTACACAGAAGGCTTACATATTTGAATAAAATCAACCCCTAATGTTCTACGTAAATTTAAACTTCACCCACTTTTCCATTTTCTCCCCCCAAACACTGAAGCACATTCCTTCTCCTTTCAGTCATGGTGACTGCCATTGATACTTCCGTTCATCAGCCGACATCAACTTCTGGGATGACGGTCTCTGCACCAATAGCGCAATTAATATTAAAAAATGCCAAGTGCCTAATTGACTCTGGATCATATCATGCTACACCAGCCCTACAGCAGAGATCTGAGGATATAAAGGAACTTTGATAAATTTACTTATTTAATTTAAAAAATGAGATTTGGCTTGTGGAATTAGATTTTAACATACGTCTTAAAAGTCATGTCCACATATTTTTATACTCACAATGACGCTTCTCCTTTCAGGACTGCTGTGTTACACAACAGCAGCAGCACATAGTGCAGATAATTGTAATAAAAGTGTTAAGATTGATATGACTGGAGAATGAATGGGTACACACAGGTGTAGAAGCACAACAAAGAACAAATGGCAAAACAGGGGCTGACAGAACGGTGTGTGTTAGTGGAAGTTAGATTAGCAGATCATCAAGATCCTTGAATATACGTATGTGCAGTTTCTCAGGACACGCACATTAGGAGACGAAGGATGGAGGTGGCACAGAATGGCGACACTACACGCTGGATAAATTGGTTTGGACACATATCGGTTGTCTTGGTGCCTCCGAGTATGCACGCATGAGAGAGACTGACTAACATAATTTTATTCTTAAAATGAGTCACCTTCCCTTCCTCTAAGACATTCTAATTGTTATAACGTTATTTTCTACTCTAGCTTTTTAAACATTTTGTCAGCAAACCTTAAAACACTGCATGCGAGTAAGGAGACTATTAAGTACCTAATTTTGTGCTTTTCTCAACACAGATAACAATATTTCAATAAAAACATGCAAACCAAACATTATTACTTAATCTCAGTTACAGCAACCCTAGGTTCTACTAAAAACTGGAAATTAAAAAGAGACACAGACATGATTTTTAAATTGAGAATCCCTGTCAAGTCACACATTACTCCTGTTTCCTGTGACTGAGTATTTGATTCATGTTTCAGTAATTCCTCTGACCTTCCTGCTAGTTTGATTCGCAGCAAAGCCTCACCAAGTTAAACATTGTCAAAACACACCTCTATTAAACAGCAACTAAAGCCTTCAAATCTTAACAGCAACAAAATTGTTAAAGAAATATTCCTGGATGTGCTTGACGTGCAAACACTGCATCACTAACCGGAAAATAAAAACACCATTAATTCATTTTCACAGTATAAAATGTTAGAAGTAAATAAAAATTCTAATACCTCAGATATTTAAAGCAAAAGAGTTTAAACAATCTAATGACGTTATCAGTGTTACAAAGAAATCCGCATGCAAAACTCTGTTTTTAAACTGTCATCGTCCTTGAGCTGTTTAAACCTCAGAGGATTCATTCAGCATCTCACTATTCAGCATACTTCCAGTCAACTTGCCTCACTTTTCCTATATAGGTCTTATCCTCCTACGCTGATATTCCCCTGGCATGAAGAAATTCACCCTACCTCTAAAGCCAAGAGAAATGCAGTGCTGCTTATGCAATGCTTGCTGTGAAATCTTTGTTTATTATTCCCTGTCGCTTTGCATTCCAGACACTTGAGACTGTTCAGGTACTCATTTCATTTGTCTTTCACTTTTCCCGTATACTTTTAGTTTAATCTAAACGATAAAGTTTAGTTAATCTATATTATATGCCGAAATGAAAAATTTATGATAGTCATTTTTAGCCCTAAGGAGTAGATGTTATCAATAAGTTAAAATACCTTCAGCTTTGCCTCAGGATGTTCATATGCCTGAAGCGTTCTATCTTCTCATGGTAATACAGTATTTGCCTTCAGTCACATTTCTTAAAATTGCTCTTTTTAAAAATATTCTACTTTAATACAGTTTTGCAAAAAAATATACATTTTCAATTATTTCTTACAATCATGTCTATATGAACCTTTTAAAGCAACACAAATTTACATAAGCCACTTAAGATTGTTGTAAGAAACCACAGATAAAAACATTGAAAGACATTTGCCAGAATGAAATTTAAGCAAGAGTAGCATTTAAATATGCCCTGACTTGCAGAAATCATAACCTAAACTGTATAGTTGTAAGAATTAAACTAACTCTAAGTTTTTGAATTCAACAGTGCCAACTTTAACACCAAATGCTGAGAAAAGTGCAAAAATAAAGAAAACAAAATAAAAAACAGGCCCTGTAATGCTGTTATCTATGAGGATAAAGTATTTTGGTTTTAGTGCAGCAATTTGTAGTGTTTGTGAAGTTATTGACAAATTTCATTAAGCAAATCATGTTTTTTCTCCTTGAATTGACAAATATATGCTGGCCTTTTAAAAAACAGCATAAGGGAGTCCTTCAAATTGTTCTAACTTCAAGGCAGAATTCTCGACACCTCCAAGTAGTTGCCTTGACAGCCATTCCTGGTCGCTCATGCAGCAACTTATCACAAAATTTATAAACTTGAAGTATTGGAATAATCAATTTAGGCTCGTTTGAACTCAACCTCAAGTTGCAAGAAGACGTTTTCACCAATTAAATAAAAAAATAAAAGATGCAGCTTGGTACTCTACAGGCACACCTCACTGCCTTATTTAAAAAAAAAATTTGTTGCAGAAAGAAATAGAGAATACCAAGACCAGAGAGAGAGCCAAAGCGAGCAGGATAAAAAAAACCCAACAAACTGATTCAGAAACATTCACGCAGTAGGCAGCAAGAGAAGATTTTACACTAATAAATGTAGTGGTACATACCTTCTACTGTTACGTATAGAGACGGACAGAAATACTTAAGCATTTAATTTGTGCAAAAGACAACTACAGTCTGAAAATCTGATGAAGTTTTTAGTAACAGTTAACATCAGCAGGTAACTGATAAAAGCAGCAATGCACTTCCCCAGCCAACTCAGAACCTCCTCTGCAAGACTCATATTCTAAAGAGTAAACTAGAAAGAAAACCTAAGTGTGAAATAAAATTCCTAGGGAAGTCAAAGTACCTCCATTCTTGGGCAACTCTGTTTTGCATAGTACCTCCCAAAAGTCACGCTGAGTGAGGAACATCTAGAAGTCCAAAAGGAAAAATTGTGGGAGTTCATGACTACATGTCCTGGCTGCTGCAATATCCACACAGTGGTGGTTTCTTAATAACAGCCCGGGCAATAAAACTAAAACATTACTTGACATATTTCTCTTTTGAGGAACACTATCTCTTAACAGGAAGCTACTTTTTTGAAGGAAGTTACATTAATGCTTTTGAAAAGCGAGTGTTGTTCTAATAAGTCTTCTGTATTAATAGATACTTCCATAGCAAAGAAGGAGCAAATTTTCCTTTCCTGGAGGCCAACTAATTTGACAAACCTGCTGACGAAGAATGTCAAAAGGAATTTGCGTTTGGAAATTCTACTAGAAAAGACACTTCTATAGAACAAGGAGTTGCAAAATTACTTCTGTATTATGAAAAACAAAACTTTGAAAACCAGACCTACTTACAGTGGGGAATTTTTGATTCAGAAGTGAAAATTTTGAGAAGTCACACCTAAAAATTACTTAGTTTATAGCTTGGTTTCAAAAATTTATGATTGAACTGCATCTCCCATTCCCAGACTGCATGCATCGCTTTCAAGAAATACTTTTTCCTAGAAATACAGATAACTTCACAATTGTATCGATGTCCAAGAACACTTTTCCCTCTGTTATAAATAAATATCACCTGTAATAATGAATATAAATTGACTATGTTTATTCACAGATTATTAATAGTCAAACAACTAATACTTATTATTTTAGAAACACTGACTACACATAAATGCTGCTTCAGTTCAGCACTTAAGGGGAAAAAAAGGTAATTAGCAATAAAGCCATTTTCAACTAACTGGAAGTCAGAAATGCCAGACTGCAAAGTTCATAATTCTCTGAATTTGGACATTAATTTCTTTCAAGACCACAAGAATTTTTAGTAGTACTGTATGTTCAAAAAAAAAAAAAAATTAAAAGAAAATTGCCATGAAGATGCACATACTTTAAGTTTTCAAAAGACAGACTTAATAGCTAAGCATCAAAAAGCACTTCATGATTTCAGAGTTGAATTCTCAATTAAAGCTTGCATATTTATCCTCTGCATAATGTATCTAATACAAAATCCAAATTTAGGAGAAGGGCTTGTACCCCATTCAACAACTAGCTGATGTCAATCTCCTTTTTCTACCAACAAGCATGAAAGAGCATAGAGCTCTTGGATTATACTGGAAAGCCAGGAAAAAAGAAAGCGACGTTCTCATCTTGACAAGGTATTTCTTCAAATTATTTTATTTCCCCAGGGAAGGCACCCAGGCACCGAAGGAAAGAAAATGTTCGAATACTTGATTTAACCTTTTTATTCAGAAAACAAATGAGAGTTAAGACAATTTTTTTAAGATATATTAAACATTTCTGTGTCTTATCAGTGAAGTTCTGCTTTCACCTGCCATTGCTGATTACCTCTTAGTTGAAGCAGCAATTTTTGCTTAAATGAAATGCATTGATAGATGCTGTTTAACTAATGCAAATGAGCAAAGAAGCAAGAAATGATATGTTAAGGAAGCAGAAAACACGGCTGTTATACAGAGAAGAATCCCTGCAAATTTGCTATTTTAATGACCTACAGCACAGTCATATTTTCAGCTCAGTGGAAGATGCACATGCAAACCCCCTGTTTCCCAACAAGGCTAATGTTTTAAATCATTTTTATGAAAACATTTGCATTTACATTGCACTCCAGTGATTACTTAGGGCCCATACCTTGTAAGCATGCACTGTAATCAGTTTATTACTGCAGCCATTCTAATACAGTCCTACTGATGACTCATCTGTACAAAGAACAACTGCAAACATTTTCTTCGTAAGACGGACTTTTGACAGCTTAGTTCTAGCGGAGTCTTTTAGAAGCGCAGGAGAAAGCAAAACACTGCACCCCTTGGAAGAAGCCTTTCAGTCACAAGCAACTTGGCACATGCAGACTCTACATACTGAAATGGACTTCTGCTGCTATATCTACTATCTCTTACTGTTTTAGCGTTTTTGGTTTTTTCCTACATCATAACAATCACATCCTTTATAGTAAATCAAAGACTTCTTGTCTTTTAATAAGGTTTCAAATACTTACTGAAACTACCGGTGCAGCGGCTCTGCAGAGCTTGTCAAAATACTTCTGTATGTTTAGCACTGACCTGCTAAATCCAGAAACAGAGATGGCTCCCCTGTTTCCAGTCCAAGATAAATTCAGCCACTGGATGAGAGTGCAGCGAGACTGTAGGTATTCCAGAGATGTGTCATTAATCCTTGCCCAGTAAGGTTGTAAACTGAGATGAATGTACTGTAGAGGATCACAGCAATGTTGATATAGGAGCTTACAAGTTTGCGCTAGTCTACACAGGTCTGGTACTGTAAGGTGACTCAAAATCAACTGGATGAGCTATATTAAAAACAGAAAAAAAAGTCACAGATGGTCATATAACACTTGAAATGTTAAGGGAAAACTGCAAAGGAATAAGAAAAGATGTTCTAACTTCAAAGAAAAGTAAATCCTTTTACTTAAAAGTAACTTCTCAAATAAATCATTGATTAACTATTAAATAGGACTGCGCTGCCTTCTCAATTTGACAACATATTAAACAAGAAAGGGAAAAGCAGATCAGCATATGAAAGTGACAGGAAGCTTTCAAATTAGAAGTTTCTTTACCCATGCTAATTTAAACAGTGAAATATATGTAAACACTATGTTTACATATTTCTCTTCACAATGTCTGCACTGCCGTTTATCAGAACACTGAATTGGCATCCTCTTTCTTCTCCGGATTTGGTTTTTAAGATGGTGGCATATTTGCAGCGTACATGGAAAAACCATACCATGTCCCAGTTTCCCCACACCTTGAACTGATTTCAGATTTATTCATCTGCTTCCTGCTTTAAAAATCAGTGTTTTGTCTTCTACCTTATATCCTCTCCCATCCATGCCGGACTATGCAACTAGGTAAAAAAATTCAACATATTCAGATCTTCTTTTATGAAGTAGTCTCTTTCTTGCTTTAACTTTGAGAGCACTTTTGTTCTATGCCAGAGTCAAATCCGAAAGGCAAAACCCCTTTTTACTTTTACCAGATTGAATCATCTCTATTTGAGAATAATGACCAGCTCTTCTGAACTAGCACCACTATATATGCTTTCATAATGACTTATCTCACACTCAGAAATTAAGAAATATCCCCTGTCTCCTATCATGCTCTGTTTTCCTTTCTGAAGGAAGATCAACACACACAGACACATAAATACTCACTTCAGGCGTGAGTTGAGCAAAAATGCTCAACAAAAAAATAAATCTCCTTTAGCTTAGAAACTGAGAGAAAATGCACTTGAAAAATGAAATCTAAAAATTAATGTTTACTTTACCAGCTGTCTTTAACAGTTACGTAACTAAAATTGACTAAGTGTTTTCAAGCAGAGTGGGAAACAATGGCTCACTGAAATGAATCAGTGTAAATTAAAAAACAAAAAACACAACAACCCACAAACCAGCTTAAACTGAAGAGAATCTTGTGGCCCTTTCAATATACCATAATGCTTCATTTGAATGTCCCGTAAAGATTCATAAGACAAAACCGCCAAAAATCAGAACAAAATGCTTGACATAAAATGAAAATGAAGTTTTTTGTGAGATCCAAACAGATTGTACTTCCAACGTACCAGTTTATGCAGCTAGCTTCCGCCTCCCCTCCTCCCCCCTTCATTTTTGGAAGAGAAGAAATAAGAAAACAATCCAATTTCCTGCAAAATGAAAAATGTTACTTCCTACTCAGCTCCAGATTTAGTATTTGGATTTCAAACACGATCTACGACTCTTCAAAAAAAAAAATGTAACTTCAACTCCAATGCCAAAATACAGTGTTTGCATATACTCTGGTTTCTCTCAAACTTGATTTTAAGACTTCTCTCTTCCCTTCTCCTTCCCCCTAAAAACAGCCCAAGCTTTTTGTCTCCGCAGGTGCCTGGAACTCTCACCTCAGCTTGATGCAGAGGATCTGCATAGGCATTTCATTGTGACTGCAATATATATATTAAAAAAAAAAATATATATATAAAAACTGCAGTTAATATATTATAATCAACAAAGTTTGCTCCCAACTGACATTTAGTTTGTTGGCATTCTGGTATCTAAGAGCGAGTAAACTATCTAGAAGCTAACACAGTTATAATCCCAAATTAGTATCTTGATTTTTGCGTGGCTCAGACCCATACTTAGAAGTTGCTTAGCACAGTTTTGTTTGTCATTCTAACAGCAGATACCTAAACATATACCTATTTTTCTAAGGCCATCAATTCACTTTAAATAATTTTCAATATTCTGAAAGACTGCTTCAAACTATTTTGCAATCTTTCAGCCATTACACACTCTGTAAGCCACCTAAATATGTATTTTATGAATGTCTTTTCCCTCAGATTTTTCCCATGCTTATTTAGTAAGTTTTCAAGAGCAGAGAGCTCAGCAAAGGCTGCACAGTTAGCTAAAATTATGTCTGCAATTAACGTAGCATAATAATGTCGGATAAAAACAAAGTAACACAAATTTTGTTCAGTGGAAAACAAAGTTATGTTATGACTTTTGAGCAGCAAAATAATGATGAATGAATCTACAAATGCCTCAACAATGTCCCTTTACACTAACCCGTGACTTCAATGAATATTTCATAACATACAGGATGTTGCAATCTTTCCATGCCTGAGACGAAATCTTTTACCACATGAATGTCTTCATCAGAAAAATAATCCTTTATTTTTTAATCAAATTATGCTACTTCATAATATCTAGAATAAAAAAAATATAATGGAATGTTGCTACATTACGATATAAAGTACTTTTTTTCTGGCTTTTGATTAAACAAAGATAACAGGTCCCAAACCTGCAGGCTAATAACCACTAATCACCATTAGTCTGGAGTCTGGTGTCCGTCAGAAATCCGCTTTTTATGCATGCGTATCCTTGCACAAAGTCCAATTTGATACATAATGAGTATGTGACCTGATGCGCGTGTATTGCGCTGTGCTGTGTTCATGGTCATTCCAAGAATGTTGCAGAATTGAGAATCTGCTTTGAAAACGAATTTTGTAACACCATTTCCCACTGTTTTTACTCTGCATTTATGAAAAATTGTGTCAACCATTATTGTTTCACACTTTCTTATAAATTGGTCAGTACAAAGAAAGTTTACTGGAAAACCAATGCAAAGGAACACAAAGAGGAAAACAAAATACAATTTATACAACACTGATTGCCTTTTTAGGCTATGATGGACCAAAAGTACGAAAGTGCTTTCTCTCCCATTTCCAGGGCAAACATGACACATGTCAGCTTTAGAGATGTGATGATCAACACACACTACAGTAAAAACCTCCAAAACCTGGAGGTTTCCAAGTCATAATTCTCCACAACAATTCAACAAACAGCAGCATGCAATTTCATTGTGTGCTGTTTGCACACAAAAAAGAGACTGATCCATACCTGATCCATGTGTGTTTTATCATGATCATAGTCCCCAGTTGCAGCGTCTTACATATATGCCTATATTTTGAATTACCAATTAAGAAATATAACATCTGAAAAACCCAGACATCTCATCCACTGCAAAGTTCATTTATAAGCTTAGACAGGATCTCCATCATACTCTTCAACAGATGGGGCAAAAATTTACCAATGGTGTAGCTCCTAATAGTACTTACCTAGCCAAAAGTTTCTCCAGCTTTTTTGAGATTTTGCTGAATAACAGCAAGCAACAACCATTTGTATCCAATAAAATACTTTCTGTGGCTACAGCACAATAATGCAGAGCTTGATTTAGTCAGAAAATAATGCTTGGATACTGGTCAAACCTATAATATTTGCACTTTCGACAAATTTCCTCTTTCAGTTCTTCAGCCTCAGTCCCGCCAATATGAAAATACATTGGCTTATACAAACTGATCATTGAGAAACACGCAAATGAATAACTTGAAATTTCTTCATTCTGCAGCAGAGCTGCCACAGCTTAGACTCAATTAGAATTGATACTAAGGCATTCTCAGATAAAGGACAAAGGATATGTGCACAAAAAGGCAAAGAGAGAAGGCTGGAAGGTGGTGTTCTAGGGCTTTTGACATTCCTCAACAAAGTTCAAGAAAACACAGTCCCTAGTTCCATGATCCTATAGCTCACACAAACAAATGCGTATACATTAAATAGTGCAGGTGAACACATGAAAAGTGGGTCTTGAAAGCGTTTCACAAAACACAACCATTTAAGTCCCTCTTTTCTTTATCCTACTCGCATAACATGCTTTGGCGGAATGGGCTTTCCATCACCAGGCTATAGGCTCTGAACCTCTTGGCAATGAAAGGCTGTAAAGGTTTTAAGCCCCTTCTTGATCCAAAGAACAGAAAAGGATCCTACTAACAGGCTGCACAACCAAATAATCGAGACACCAGGAGGACTAACGCTGGAGAGATCTTCTCCATGTGCCATTGCTCAGAGCCTAGTCAATAGCTATAGCAACTGGCAGTATATTGGCCCTTAACTGAAGGGAATCTTGTGCCATATGGTTATTAGCTGTTAAGACAGCTTTTCAAGACCCTCATGAGTTTCTCTTTCCAAAAAGAGGCATAAAATTTTGCAGATTATCTGAAAGCCTACAAATATTTGGAGCGATTGCATCCCAACAAAGAGGAAGTCAGGCATAAACGCCAGGAGGCCTGCATGGATGAACAAGGAGCTCCTGAACAAACTCAAACACAAAAAGGAAGCCTACAGAGGGTGGAAGCAAGGACAGGTAGCCTGGGAGGAATACAGAGAAATTGTCCAGCCAGGGATCAGGTTAGGAAAGCTGAAGCCCAGACAGCATTAAATCTGGCCAGGGACATCAAGGGCAATAAGAAAAGCCTCTACGGGAGGAGTGGTAGGGAAGGTAGGAAGACTAGAGAAAATGTGGGCCCCCTCCAGAAGGAAACGGGAGACCTAGTTACCTGGGTATGGAGAAAGCTGAGGTATTCAATGACTTTTTTGCCTCGGTCTTCACCAGCAAAGCCTCTAGCTACATCGCCCTAGTCGCAGAAGGCAAAGGCAGGGACTGGGAAAATGAAGGACCCCCCCACTGTAGGAGAAGATCAGATTTGAGACCATCTAAGGAACCTGAAAGTGCATCAGGTCCCCTGAGGAGATGCATCCGCANCCTCCAGAAGGAAACGGGAGACCTAGTTACCTGGGTATGGAGAAAGCTGAGGTATTCAATGACTTTTTTGCCTCGGTCTTCACCAGCAAAGCCTCTAGCTACATCGCCCTAGTCGCAGAAGGCAAAGGCAGGGACTGGGAAAATGAAGGACCCCCCCACTGTAGGAGAAGATCAGATTTGAGACCATCTAAGGAACCTGAAAGTGCATCAGGTCCCCTGAGGAGATGCATCCGCAGGTCCCAAGGGAACTGGCAGATGTTTTTGCTAAGCCACTATCCATCATATTTGAGAAGTCGTGGCAGTCTGGTGAAGTTCCCGCTGACTGGAAAAGGTAACCCCCATTTTTGAAAAGGGAAAAAAGGAAGACCCAGGAAACTACAGGGTGGCCAGTCTCACCTCTGTGCCTGGCAAGATCATGGACCAGGCCAACAAGGCCAACTGCAAGGCCCTGCACATGGGTCACAGCAATCCCAAGCACAAATACAGGTTGGGTGGCGAATGGATTGAGAGTAGCCCTGAGAGGAGGATTTGGGGGTGCTGGTGGATGAGAAGCTCCACATGAGCTGGCAGAGTGCACACGCAGCCCAGAAAGCCAACCACATCCTGGGCTGCCTCAAAAGAAGCGTGGCCAGCAGGTCAAGGGAGCTGATTCTGCCCCTCTACTCTGCTCTGGTGATAGAGACCCCACCTGAAGTACTGTGTCCAGCTCTGGGGCCCCCAACATAAGAAAAGACATGGACCTGTTGGAACGAGTCCAGAGGAGGGCCACGAAGATGATCAGAGGGCTAGAGCACCTCTCCTATGAGGACAAGCTGAGAGAGTTGGGGTTGTTCAGCCTGGAGAAGAGAAGGCTTCGGGAAGACCTTGTTGCAGCCTTCCAGTATCTAGAGGGGGCTTGCAGGAACAATGGGGAGGGACTCTTTATCAGAGAGTATAGCCATAGGATGAGGGGTAACGGTTTTAAATTGAAAGAGGAGAAATTTAGATTAGATATTAGGAAGAAATTACTTACTGTCAGGGTGATGAGACACTGGAACAGGTTGCCCAGAGAAGTTGTGGATGACCCATCCCTGGAAGTGTTCAAGGCCAGGCTGAATGGGGCTTTGAGCAACCTGGTCTAGTGGAAGGTGTCCCTGCCCACGGCAGAGGGTTGGAACAAGATGATCTTTAAGGTCCCTTCCAACCCAAACCATTCTATGATTCTAAGATTTGTTCTGGAAAGATTTAAGCTTGCTGAGGGATAAAAGCGTATGACACTTAAAAATGCTTCTGCTTATTGCTCCAACTCTTCTATCTAAGTATCATTTAAGGTATGCAGATCTTACATTCAAGACCCGTTTTCCTAGAACATAGGTGCCAAATCCACATTTAGCGGTGAAATTCACTTCACCAGTAGACATGAACAGCTCATAAATCTTGTAGGCAGCTTTAGGAAAAATTGGCTTCAAGGAATGAAAAAGATGTCATTTATATCTTTTTACATCAAAATTTGTATTAAAAATATCCTTTTGACTGCAGTATGCGGGATTTCTCATGACTCTCCTCTCTGGAGAACAAAAGTTAGGTTGTTGGTACCTGGCACATCTTGGTGAGTCTCAAACTGCAAAACAGGTATGCTGTGGCAGGTATTCCTCACCTTTCTCAAAGGCTTTTAACTTATTCAGGCCTTCAGGTCTCAAGCATTCCCGCAAAGCAAGCTAAGACTAAAGCCTTACTCCTTTCACTTTACAAGCAGAACAAGTTAGTCAAAGGTAACTGGGAAGAAAGACAAGGACATGAAGTGTCTCCTAGAAAATCCTTCCTCAATTTTAAGGTAATTCTGGAGAACAGATGATAGTACTTCACAGCTACTAAGGGCTGGTTGACACCACCCATGAGCAGGGAAGGAAAATTCTCTCACCTAGTTCATCCAAGATTTCACACTTTCTTCTAAGGAAGTTTGTGCTCCAGGAGTCGAGCATTTTTCTCTTTTGTTGGCAAGAGTAATCTAGACTCTTACAATGTTTTTAGAGCTCACACTGCAGCAAGCCGTTCCTAATGTCATTTTGAGGAACAGCACAGTCTATGAAAGGATGGTCTACAGAAGTTTCAGAAAGACAACGAAGGCAAAACAAAGGCTGGAAGAACTGCTGCCTACTTTAAGATTAGCACAGAAGACCATTCAGCCTGTGTATTTTGTGAATTATAGAGGGTAGTATGAAAAAACCTGAAACAGATCAAATAAAGAATAGACATATGTATGAGGACTTAGGACAGTCACACGTTCACCATCAACATGAACGTATCAAAGATACAATTTTTCATGCAATGTATCAATCAAAACTGGAAGGAGTCAGCAGGTGCCTTACTTCATCATTACAAGGTTCGAATACTACCCAGAAAAATCTGACACTTGTCAGTCTTGAATACAGCACGCAGAGTACTGTTCCTGTATCTGATGCGATAAAAAATTGTCATACTACAAAGTACAACATTTTTGTTGTTCTGATACCCAAACCTTCCAGCTGGACCAAGAAAACAGGAGACTGGGATTTCTACTGTCACAAAACCAGTCCAGAAATAGTCTTTTGTAGTTTTCTGATAAATATTCCACCCATAATTTCAGTTTCTTTAAATCAAAGCAGAAGAAAAAAAAAATGTGCTTGGTATTGATAGACCACATAAATGCATTTATGAAACCAAACATGTTTAAAAATGGATAAAAAAAAAGAAGCTGGTAAACAAACAGGAAAGCAGAAAAGCACAATAAAGCACATGGAGGCACAAATTCATAAGAGTAACAGACTACACAAACACTTCCTGAATTATAATCTTAATATATATAATCATTTGGAACAGAAAAGAGATTAATCAATCTCTCTGGTAGTCTACTATACTACAAATCAATTTATCCAGCCTTTTCAAGCAAGACTTCCTAGACTTAAATCAAGTTTTCTCTACAATTAATTTATTTGAATGACTAAAACCAACACATTTTCAAACTTTCAGACACAGTTATATGTTTTAAGATATTCTGGAATCAACCTTTGCATATGCAAAGTACTTTCTTTACTTCAGCACTGATATACAAGCACCAACAGTAAAATACATTAAACACTATATAGACTCTGGGGGGAAAAAAGAAAAAGCAAAACTACAGATAACTCAGTCACTATCCTCATTTATGTTTTTATCCTCATCCATTTTATCCTTTTATCCTTTTTACGTTATTATCCTCATCCAATGCAGCAACAAAAAAAAAAAAACACAACACCCAACAACCCAAACTCAAGAACTGAAGACTTAAAAGAGAAGATAAATACACAAGAGAAAGATGGAGAGAGCTGTTAAATTCGCTTCTTCTCTCTTTCCTCTTTACAAGCACAGCAAACTTCTGCAGGTTGCTAGGGCAGTCACCCAACCATGGCCCTCACATGCCGAACTGGAGTACTTAGAGCCAAAAGACGTGACAAAACCAAAATACTATTTGATTAGATCACGTATTTCTGAAAGTGACAGCAGCTCTCACCATTCTCCCTTCGCTTTCAAAAGCAAGGCTGATTGGAGCCACAAGCACTCTGAGCATTTGATGAGTTACCGCAGTAAACAAACGCTTGCCTCTTTTGCCAGACTGCAGTACCCTGAAGGGCAGGAACAATCATGCCTCTGCCCAAGTCCAGAGGTCTGACTGGCAAGTAAAAACTCCCTTCCACTACATGCAAACCTAGTTTATTTCAGGAAAGGTGAAGACAATTATTTTGTTTGTCAATTCTGACTCTAAGTAGGGTACTAGCCTCCATAAACAGCTACACCCCACTGAGAATTTCCTGGCCTGCACACAATATTCGGCAATCATACTTCACAATCTCATTATAATGGAAATTACAGGAAAGAAAATATTTATCTACGCTGACACTGAGCACACTTGCAACTGCCCCGCTGCCAGGGGATCTGAAAGGAGAAGTTTCTTCACAACTGTTTTCTGTGCTAATGATAGAATAAAAAATAGCAAACATCAAAACAAGACAATGTACAGAAGTCCAGCTATTACACTTTTAACCTGCACCATGATTCAAAACTTAGCTGGATGGAAGCAGCTTATTTCATATTAATATGAAAATATTATGGCAGTTTCAAGAACAAAGTTCTGGGATTTTGTAAGAGAGATAACAGGAAAAGAAACTTTTAGCCTATTACAAACTATTTCCACTTCCAGATCTCGATTCCATCTTTTCATATCTCTTTTATATATCTTCTTCGTCAAGCATGAGGACTAAAACTACTGGAAAACCGCCAGAAGCTTCTAAGTTCAAGAGCTAGAAATTCAAGGCTAGAATAACTGGTGTAAAAACTGTGAGTGGGCAGATTCTTGAGAAACAAAAGTGCAATAACTGCAAATACCTTCAAAGTGGCTTGCTAATATCCATCCATGGAAGCAGACAGACTTAAATAACTCAGGCATAGCTATACAATAACTCCAGGAGATTCATAAAAGAATGCAAGGAACTCTAACTGGGAAAAAGAACTATCTTGACCAGTACCCTATAAAGCACCGTTGTACCCCTAATGAGCAAGACAAAGACATTGAGTATAAACATGCTTTTCTTACCTCATAAGGCAGTTTATCAAAATATCCGTTAGTCGGCCATTCCCTGAGGGTAACAATGCTGAACTGCTTATTAAGGGTGTCCATTCCACAGCCATACTTTTCTTCATCCTCATCTTCATCAATATCGTTCATATCAATCATCGAAGTCTTAAGTGAAAGCACAGGTCTCTCTTTTACACCGTGTAGTACTACTGCATCTAATTCAGTGTAATAGTCCAGAAGAGAGCTGTTCACTTCCAGTCGGATTAAGTTTGTGGGAAAGTTTATCTGTTTGATACAAGGTGTGAATTGCCGAGCCTGAGGACCATTCACCTTTGTAGGTGCCTCGGACCAAAGGATTTCCCATCTGTGAAAGAAAAATTGCACACAAAGACAGTATAGGGATTAAAATCAAAGTTACTAAAGCAATTCCTGAACACACTAAGAGGCTTCTCTGCCAGAAGTATTTAACAAGTGAGAAACACGGCTGAAAAGACAAGGAAAATTGTTATGTTTTCCCTAGATTTGATAAATATCCTAAGGATGAATTTAAGAGTGTAGACAAATTCATGACCTTAGCATATTTTCTCTGCACTGCTAACCAACAAAACACACTGCATACTCATAGTCACACACTTGTGTTAGAGTACTGTTATTCACACACAAGTTGTTCTAAGATCTCACAGGTAATTTAACAAATTGATTACAGATGTCTTCACAATGATGGCGTGTTAGTGTAAGTATGCAGGGAACAGTCTTGCCGTGTAACCCAAATATACAGTCAGCTGACCTCTCTTATTTCCCACAAAAGGTTTTCACAAAAAAATAAAAAAGAAAAAACCCAACAGCTCAGACTCTTTAACATTAGAGCTGTTCAAATTGCAGCATTGCAAATTATTAAAAAACTAATCTAAACTTTACTTTGTTTATCTGTCCAGGCAAGCAAACTATTCCTTTTAAAAGTAATTAACTGTCAAATTACCAAAGAGAATTGACAGTTATCAAGTAATTTAATTGACAGTTATCAAATCAAAAATCAAGTAATTTTTGAAAAGGTCCTTTGCAAAAAACATCAGAATTTCCAAACTGCTAAACTGAAAAGCTTTTCTCCTCTTTGGTCCAGTGACCGGAGGAGGTTCAGGCCACGCACAGAACTTCCATACATACATCCTTACTTTCACACACAGACCTCAAGTCTTCTACATTAAATGACAGTGAAACCTGCTGCCACTTGAGAAAACCAAATCTTACATTCAGTAGGTGCTATTCATTAGGTCTTGAGTGCTCACAAACTAGTCAAAAGGCCTGAAAACAGAAACATGCTCTTTATATCTGCATGGGTCCTCATCCAGTGAATGGATTTTAGAGGTACTTCAGTCACTGATGTCCGTCTTCTCCTCCCTCAAGTCTAGTTAATTCTTGAAGATGGAAGCCTCCAGCAGACACTGCTGCTACTCCCTTTGACAATATGCTTACAGCGATCTCTGCATCCCGTGTGCAAAACCCAGACCCTTCCACATCTACTCCACCTCATTCCAATGACCCTAGTCCCACCTTCAAGGATTTCTGTCAGGGTACTTGTCTTGTCACATAGGTCTCAGAAATGCTGTATCTGTTCCTCAGCATCTCGGCTTTCCCACCAGATACCAATACTCTGAACTTACAAGTATTGCTCAACACTGACATACACTGCACAACACACAGAGGAAAAACATTAATTAAAAAAAATTAATAAAACATGCTTTATTTTCCAGAAACAAATGCTTAAACTTTGTCCATCATGACAAGAAGTAAAACTTATGTAAGGACTTTATTAAAACATAGTACACGGTATAAATAAAGCTCAGAAGCTTGATATTTGCTACTGTTTCAAGGATAGGAAAATGAATTCATATCAGCTGAAACCTCCATTTCACAAAGGACATTTTCAAGTATGAACAGATAAATTTTCCTATCCTTCACCATGCCACTCTCCACAAATACCTTACAGTAGAATGGGAGGCCTGCAGAAGTCTTCTGTCAAAGGAAAAAAAAAAAGTCGTGAACTAAAACCAAATATACAGGACTGGTGAATATATGGCACATCAGAAAGTACCAATGTAGGAGAGTGGACAACTCTTCTCTAAGGTTAACAATTTTTTAAGAGAGACTTATTACTAAGAGAAGATTTCGATCATTTAGGAAATGAATGTCTACTCATGGCAAAAAGTAACAGATGTAGTCCCCCTGTCACACTCTCTCACACAGGTCGATTCCCCAAGCAAATAATGTTGGCGATTCACATGACCTTTCTTGAACGCATCCAGATCACCATCTGACATTTTGCTTAGACACTTTCATGTACCCACTCAAACTATCCCTAAGGAAACTCAAGCCTATTTTTTCACTAATTTAGCACTCACTGGATGATCAACTTTTAACAGAACGTGTCACAGTTACTGACTACTCCTTTGGTGCCCTGGAGAGAGGATTATCTAGCAGTAGCAAAGCTCTGGAAAAATATAATGCAACATGAGGTCTAGCTTCATCAAATTGCAGAGTAATAACCTCCTTCAGCACGAAGTGTCTCTAGTTCCCAGTCTTTGTAATAAACTGGAGTAAAAGAAAGACATGGAGCACAACTTTTTACAGTCTTGTGAAACTCCACATGACATGCCAAGTGCTTATGAACAACAGGACTGGTGACTATTTTTCACTGTCCTTGTCATACTGTTTTATTTTCATCAACAGCCCACCAATCTAACTTTAAAGGAGTTCACTGTTGGTTTAACCGGAAAACCTCAGGTCTACCAGGTTGGTTTGATGTTCTTCTCTCCCTTGGTGGCACCGCACACAAGAACAAGCCACAGCAATTGCTCTGAGTCAGGTATTTTGTACCTTTTGTATTTTTGATTTGGTATATTCTTCCTGAGTGTAGGCATACTCTTAATACACCCATTACTGCAATTGGAAGTGGTCTCTTCATCCAGGATCAGCACTTTGACATTTAAATGGGCTACATGTAATCCGAATGGGAGTGAAGACGCCACAATTGGAAATGGATCGAAAAAGTCTAAATTTCCAAGAGGCTTCAGTAAACTTTCTTCTGTTCTGGAGTATTTTTTGTTATGGCTATCCATTTCAAAATCCTTCAGAAGTAAGGCATTTTGACAGTCAGTCCTGGTTTGAGGGTGGATACCAAAATCAGCCTCCCTAATAAAGTTGCCTGCATTTGTTCCAAGCTTATGACGCTTGATAAATATTTAACCCAAAACAAAGAGAAACTGAATCCCAACAAATACCTGTAAAGAAGTCAAAGGAATATTCCTTCCCTCCCACCTCTTCAAGTTAACTAGGTAGCTCTCAAAAAATCAAGCAGAATCAAACGACTGAGGTAGGACATCGTTTGTCCTCAACTCTGGCAGAAACACAGTAACAGATCAAAGATTTTGTAATGAGAGTGCTTTGATAAGGTTTCACCAGCAACCTGCTAGAAAGCCTCAGTCTTTACACTGCCATGCAAAGCCTGAATAAGAGGCAGTAATATCTTTATTATATTCTCTAGCGACTGAAGATCAGCACTTGAGGTTAAATTTTTCCATTCAGCTTTAATAGACTCAGTTTTGCCATTAGATTTCTCTCTACCTCATGAAGATAGCCAGGAACTCATTCTGCTCAAATTTCTAATACTAAAGACTCCATATGCCTATATGGTAAAAAGAATAAATTCCCATTCTCATTCCCTCACCATGAAGGAAAATACAGTCCAATGATTTTTAGGCTGAAAAACACGCTTGCAAGGTTTGTGTCAAATGAGAACACCTATTTAATGCTTGTTTAATTTTTTGTTCACCTCATGCTGTTGGAAACTTTTTTAATGGCTAAGATGATGCCTGAGTAGACCTGGTTACTTCTGAAGAAAATATATAACAAGAAAAATCATTTGGAAAAGTGGTTCCTAGGAAAAGTAATCAGATTTCTCTCCAGCGAGATGAGATTAAACTTTGCCTGCAATCTGCTGAGATTTCTTGCATTGTAAAATCGAGATTGGTGTACAAAGTGAATAAAGCACTAGGTGCTACTCAAGCACAAAAATTAAATGCCCTGTCCCAAGAAACTTCTAGCTGTATTAAAGGTCAAAAGAAGAGAAAGTTTCAGATAGACCAACAAGGAGAACATAAGGAAACTCAGAAAATAATATGACCACACCCTTGCTGAAATGGCAACTTTTGCAACAATTATAATTA
Source organism: Dromas ardeola (assembly GCA_013398915.1). Taxonomy (NCBI): domain Eukaryota; kingdom Metazoa; phylum Chordata; class Aves; order Charadriiformes; family Dromadidae; genus Dromas; species Dromas ardeola. The sequence goes on along the minus strand of VYZM01019773.1, from coordinate 707,680 downwards.
TGATATGATACATCCCATCCGCTCTTATCTGAACAAGTGCTCTGTAAATAATCTGTAGATTACTTATAAGAAAGCACCTCCTGCCTGCTAACATGCCAGGGATGCTTCAGCATCCTAGGTCCAACATAACCTGGAAAGTGCACCCCTGGCCACCGCTGTGAGTTCGTAAATACAAAAGGCAGGGAAGAGTGATCATGAGGACAATTTTAGAACCGTTCAGATCAAGGTGGTACGCAAAGTTCATGGCAGACTAATTATTATAAGGGAGTATGCCGCAGATTTTCATTTCTACTTTGAGAGTTCAATTCTGAAATAGCAGAGAGAGCAGACAGGACTCCAAGAATGCTCAGGGCATTTAAAATAGCAAAAGATATTTCAAATAACTGCCATGTCCACATGAGCTTTTCATCGGTTTCTCAAAAATGACTGTGTCCCATGAACCCAGAATTCATTCCTCTGTGACAGTCATCCGGACAAGAAAAAGCTGTTTCCCTGAAGGTGTCAAAACAAGTTATAAGTAAGGATGCAAATGGCTAGAACTTAAGTTGTGTGTTACACATAGGTGAGATTCAGCCCTGAAGGTCCCTTATCACACTCTAATGTGTTGATGGTATCAGCAGCGTTTTGGGTGCCTTCATCTGAGATTCACAGGGAACAAAAGGTAAAGCGAAAGAACCATCTGAATGCCACACTCTACAAGCAAGAGACTCACGATATTTTACATTCAGTACACTGCCTTTCTGGTTTCACTCCCTTCATCACAAGGGGGGATTTTTTTTTCCATCAAACATTTGGATCCCAATCCTTGGCTGCCAGCAAACAAATCTGCAACATTCCCACTTGGATTAGACTCTCAGAGAGAGCGCCTATTGCCTAAATACAATTAACTTCCTAACGGAAGGAGAGGGAGCCTTTTACTTTGTCCACCTTCCTTAGCCTGCTCCTCTGGTTGCAGCAGCTTCTGCCTCTACAGGCTTCAAGACCTTCAGAAAGAGTAAGGAACCTCGCATGCAGCAAACACAGCTAAGCTAGGAAATACTGAGCAAAGCTGTTCACCTACAAATCAAACTTGGAATTTTGCTCAAAAGAGCATCTAGCAAAATTCTAAACAACATTAAAGAAATTACATTAAATAGAAATAAATAGCGGGAACACAAAATGCAGAATGCTGCCACTGGTACTTCTGGAACTGCTCACAGCCAGTCAAATGATCATAGTATCTCACTTGTGAGAAACAACCTAATCAGTTTTGTACTTTATCTGTGGAAAACAAGAAAAAAAGACTCACAAAACAATCTCCAATCCACTAAAAAAGTAATCATCGCATAGCAGTAAGGACATATGCTGTGAAACATCACCCCAAGCACTGCCACACATCCCAGACTAGTTACGAATCTCTGTTTTTGAGCTTTTATAAAAGCATGTGAATATGTGGTGTCACTATAACGTACATGAGATAAGAGAAACTGTCAAATTAAGTTAAAAAAAGACCATGACAGAAGAAGAACATGGACCAATTTTTTCTTTTATATTCCAAATTTAAGAAGCAAAGATATTTTTGTAGAAGAAGAAAGTTGAAAAACTTCTGAAAAAATTATTTCTGACTTGAAAGCTCCCATTTAAAAATACACAAACTCTTCCTCTCTGACAGCAGCTATTAGGAGTATCAGAATGTTTCAAAAGGGCTGACACCAAAGCAGCCATTAGGGAATCATCAACAGTAAGCCTGCTGGGTAAAGGAGGAGGGAAAAAAAAAAAACAGGAAAGAAAACATTTTCCTCATCACAGAAGCTAGCTATATCTTTGTCCATCAATCTAATACACTATGAGAAACAAATAAAATTCTCTTGGTTGGGTTCAGCTCATGACAGTGTCAGGTGCAGCGTCTCCATCACGTCTGTGTGGAGCTCTGCCTCTTCCACCGGCCGAAGAGGGACTCATCATTGTCACCAAACCCTAAGTACACAGACTGTGCACCAAAATACAAAATCTCAAGGCTACCCCAGTATAGTAATCATAGCACAACACAACGGGATTTCTTTGCCATATAAAAAATGAGACTATGCTACAATATTCTCTTAATCTCAGGTTATTTATTTTTGCTTGGATTTTCTGCACTCAGACAATGCGTGTAAGAAATTCGTACACAGATACTACCACAGTTTAAGAACTACCAAATGCTTCTCACCAGTCAAGGTGTGAGTTGCACTGATGAAAAGCACAAAAAGCCTCCATGTGCAAAGACAGCAGTTTCTCTGACATTTATGATTTTTTAAAATTGTTTTATGCAGAGGAGAGTGATGTAATGTCTTCTGCATTTAAAGCAGCAAAAGATATGAGAGGACAGAGAATCCTCAAATTGCTGGAAGTTGGTTAAAATAAAGAAAAATAAATTGGCATAAATGACAGTGTCATACAAAGCTGTAACTGATAGCGGTATTCAATGCACCAGAAGAACATGACTAAAGACCTTATTCTGACCACATGTGTAAGTGGTTCTTTCATGCAAGTGAAGCAGAAAGCAAGCAACAGAGCAACACATTGGCCAACTGTGTGGGCTATAGCCATTTTTCTACAAGAATATATAAAGTTCTCTTGAGCAAGGACCGCTTACAGAGCCTCTTTTAAGTTAGAAGCTTTTGCACACAGCAAAGTCTTGGATGAGCTGATGTTTTAAATACTAAACAAAGAGGAAAAAAAAGATTACTCAGCTGGACTAGTATAATCCACTAAGCATAACATTTAAACATGTCTCAATAGACTTTTTCCTCCACCATTTTTGATGGTCAAATGGTGGTTTTTAAATCAAAGTAAGAGCTGATGAAAAGGAACCTTTCTAATGACCTGCCCTTTCTACATTGGTGTTCAGAAAGAAACAGATCCAGAGTCAGCAGATAAAACAAAGCAGCACTTTAAGGTTTCTAGGTAATAAGGCGATTTAAAATTGACTATCAAAATAGACAAAAGAGGAAAACAAGGTTCTAAGCGCCCTTTGAGTAACCGGGACACAGCCTTTTTTAGCAGAAGAAAATAGTATGGCAGTTCTTCAAGTCCAAAACATCAGTGAAACACAACCACTTGAGATTATCAGCAGCATTCCACCTTCAAAAAAATAATTCTTAGTTGACATCTCAGAGAATTTTTGGAAGTGAAAACAAGGGATCAACAACTGAAACAGAAAAGAGACCGTGTTCCTGCAACTCTTCATACTCCCCTCATAAAGGTGAGCAAACGGACAGAGAAAAAATCCTGCATATCTCATGTGGAGAAAGGGTTCCCTCATCTTCCTTTCAAGACACTATGCATAAGACATGCTTGTCTCTTTCGGAAGAAAGGAAGAGACAAACCAAATGTGCAGCTCTGAACAGACAAATCCTGCTGAGGAAAGGTAGGCCAAAAGAAAAAAAAAAGTCCTTACAACACTTTTAACACTGAAACTTCATCCCCTTTTATGAAGAAGGCAAAGTCTGAGCTCTCACTCTGACCACACCCCAAGAGGAGTCATAAAGCACATCCCAAAAAGTTTTATATTAATATTTTCACTTCCATCTTCTTTTAGCTCTTTGAATAATTTTTTTCTCTCTTTTTTTTTTTTTTCTTTTTAAGCGCACCTTACTAAATAGCCCCTTCAGTTAACATTTCTTGAGCTTTCTTTCAACACTTCTTGGTCTTTACACAAAACTAGAAGATGTGTATTGTTTTACGAATCAAAATCTAAACAGACATTTTCGTAAAATAACACTAGCTTATTACTCAGAATTATATCCTTGTATTGCCCCGCAGCATACTATCTTACTATACAGAGTGTTGTTCTTTATTATCACACCATTCCCCAGGTCCCCATATTCCTGTCCCCCCAACTGGAATTTCATCAGGAGTTCCTACTATGAGGAAAACCAACAGGATAAAATCAGCTTCTTTCAGTCTATGACGCCAAGTGTAAAGATGAAGTGCAGCTCACACCCTTTTATCAGGCCAAAAATAAAGATCAGACAAATGGTATCACCTTTCGTCCAGCTGTTCTGTGCTTCTGTTTTACCCTCATTTCCACATGAATAGTTATAGTGCCTGACTGTACTATGCATACAACCTAAGGCATGAAGAACGAAGAAGGAGTTTATGGCTATTTGAAGTAGGATGATACAGCAACCATGAACCCTCAGCCTCTTCTAAACGATTTGCCTTTCTTATTGCAGAAGGAGAACTCAGAAGAACTGCCATTTCACAAGTGACTTTCGTACATACATAATTATTGCTCATAAAAATTCCAACACAAAAACTATCATTACACACATCACATCTGATATTAGGATTTGCATTAATTCCTACCAAAAAAATACACATCTCTGAAGTTGCTATAAAAACATGTCACCACAGCTTTAAAAACACACAGAAATATAGAAAATGTTAGTGGGTCAGATACGAAATAGAGAAATATGAAGAAGTAAAGTTCGCTAAACAGCATTATTTGTAGCATTCAACATCTCACAGGAAAGCATAAAGGGAAAAAAAAATTACCTTACTTCAGCTGGTGGATTTTGCGAGTAAGGATTTGCAGAACATGCCAAAATCCTAACTACAGCTCCAGGATGATACGTTTCCAGAATGTGCACTGCGGTGGGATAAACTGGTTCCTCAAAAGCAAGTTCCACGTAGTCCTGGCTACAGAAGGTGGGTGGCGTCCTCTTGAACGGCAGCCGAGCGCTAGGGCAATGATCCCACCAGGTCCCATAAGTTCGAAAGACAGCAGTCTGAGTAAAGTCACCAGAACTCGGGTACACGTTTGGAATACCTGCTAAATTCCACATGGTGTATGACATGCTGTTTTCACTACCATAGTGAGAGCTGAAATCCAACACTTCTTTGGCATACTGAACTATTTCAACATTGATAGGTAAGGCTCTGGTGTTTGATTCAATAGCCCTCCGGCTGTTCATTTCTCCTCTCGTCGCTGTCCTAGCTCGGCGCCGAAGGCACATATAGTAAAACATGCTCAGAACTGTTAACATGGGAAACACTGGTGACATCTAGATATGACTTAGGAAGATGCAAAAGGTCAGGAGTCCTTTATAAAGTTCATTAACTGCTTGTGGTGTTTTGGAAAAGAGCTGATAAAACAGAATGCATAAACATAGTGAGCAGATAAAACATTCTTAGAAAGCAAACTATACACTTTCAAATATCATCTTAAACAAAATACTGCTACTAAAACATTAATAAACTATTACATTTAAGACATATTAATAAACTATTACATTTTATTTAGTTGGAAGCTCCTAAGTGTAGCTTCCCATTTACTATGTTTAAAAAAAAAAAAAAAGAAAAAAAAGAGACAACTATGAAGAAACATTAGCCAAAACTAGCCCTCAATCAACAAAAAGACTAATGATTAAATTAAGCATTATTTTCAGGGATTTACAAAGAGAAAGAATGTTGCACTGACATGGAAATGAAATCAAGTATAAAATGAAATGTAGCCCTTGCAGTAAACAACTGTAGAAAAGTATCTGAAGGTACTGATAAAATTATTTGTAGTATAGTTTTGAAATACTTGCACCGACTGTAAACGAAGTATTCAGGTCATGCTGCTGCAGTACTCAGCTCTACAAAACCCAAGTTACTTCACTGCTTGTATTTTGCAATAAGACATCTCCCAGGACCCAAATTAGTTCACTTCAAGACAGCTCAAGTATATCTAGACTATGTCATGATCTGGAGAGTAAATACACCGTTCAAAGACAGCTCAGAGATATTGGACAGCTACTCCAACAAATTGTTTCCTTTAATTTCTTCCCGCAATTTTTGAATGGTCTTAAGAGCGTAAAGAGTTTTGGGCAGTTAATCTAGACCGAAAACTTAACCCACTGCTTCCGGTATCACAGCACTAGCTCGAAACTGTCTCACAAAAATATTGTCTTTACCCTTTGAAGTTGTCCATGACAGCATTCACCAATGACAGAAGGGTCACCAGCCTCCTGAAGGATGCTCATAATTCATTAACAACATCATCTTCCTTTAAGCCAAGCAACAAAGTAAGTCTTCTGAAAAGTCCCAGCATCGGAAGCAGAAGTCCCCATAGAATGCATTTCACTTCTGACAAGAGACAATATTTTTATTTATGTAACAATTCAGTTAGACACAAAATGTACTAGATATGCACACAAGACCACCTGAAAAAATCACCACAAAACCTGCTAATAATTAAGGTTATGAATGTGTTTTACACTGCCTACACCAATATACAAGTAAAACAAACAAACAAGCAGGCTTAACTATTAGAAAAAGCCAAATTAAAGGTAAGTTTCTCTACTAAAGTTTTCTATTTACAACAGTGAATAAATATTTATATCTGAATGTTGTCTTTAGGATGCAGGAGGGCTGTATCATATTCCCCACTAATAAAGATCCTCTTACATATGCTTGTCCCATATTTAGCAGCCACTCCATACCTGTGTGATGTAAACTGTTAGATTTACCAACACACAAGGAAACGTGGAACATATTCTCCGATTTCTGCTAGCAATACACAACACACTTAGACAGTAACACAGCACTCCAGAATTCCCATCCTCCAGCACCAGAGACTGTTTCTCACAAATTGACCTTTGGATTAGCCTGTTCATGGGATTTACTAGGAAAGAATAAGGAGCAATGCCCGTAACCTGTTAGAGGCCAAAATAGGGATGACTAAGCATGTCTCAAAATAGAATAAATGTTTCTTCAACAGCCTGTACTAGAGTTGCTGGTTAGTTTATCATGGGATACATAGTATGGTAATCACTGAACCAACAGAAATGACTCTTCTATTGCAGAAGACGCATGAAACAACCACTAACATCATGCCTCACATTGCCTGGGAGACAAACCATATATTTAATGTTTGCAATGGGTACAAGTGAGGTCATACTTTATAGAATTTCTGGAAGCATAAGTTTAAAGTAGGGTAAATAATTAAAAAAATGGAGATGAATCAAAGCAACTTTTGTATCCACTGTGCGTGTTTCTTGGGTAAATTGCTTGTTCCCAATACTTACAAAACGCACACAGATGTACAAACAGCTCTTTCGCTTGAACGTTGCCAGCAAGAAGGCGCTTGCAGTAACAGATAAGAACAGGCTGCACTATTTGACCCTCTTACTCGTGACAGCGAGAAAGTTTACTAACGAAGTGTTCACTTCTCACTTTCTTGCCTCTTCTATTATTAGCTTTTTGTTTAGTTCCTGTCCTTCACTCAGTTTCACATGTTGACATAGCTGTCAACAACATGAATTACTCCTGACATTCAGTGCAGAAGGGAATGCATAAGACGATAGGCTGGATCCACTTCAAGCTCTCCTGGAATGCCAAAACCCAATAATGTCACATTTCCCCCAAACATCCTGTTGAACAACGTTTTAGAAAAGGCACTGGGGAAAAAAGCAGCACTACCTCCAATCTCTCCTCCTTAAAACACACAGAAAAACAACTCCAAACTGAAAATTGGATTTTATCTTTTCAGCATGGAACTGCTGTAAAATCTAAGTGAAAATTACAAATACATTCTCCTTCTGGATTTTTCCCTCTTAAAAAGAAAAAAAATCCACTTACAGAATATGCCAACAGACGTTAAACTTCAACAAACTTACTGCTGTCAAGCCCTGGAATCATGTGCCGACCAGCAGATACACCAGCTTCTAACTCAAAATTTCACTGATTAACATGGTTTGAAGGCTGCTCCATGGAAATTATGGCTTTACAGAGCTCAATTTTAAGAATCATTCAGTTGGGGTACTTCAAGATCAGGTGCAAATCATTTATCTCACATACGCATCCTACATAACTTCATGCCTGCACTGCAAACTTCAGGCTGCTTCTGGCCAGAGCCCGGCGCTGCTGTAAAACCCAGCTGTGCTCCCTATCAGCTTGTCAAAGGGCAGCATAACCGCCAGCTGCTTCAGAGCTGTACATCAACTGGCAGCCCAGTTTAAGTCAGATCTAACAGAGCAGATAACTTGTAATCATGCTGCAGGTTTTCCATCCACAGAAACATTAATTTTGGTTCTTCCCCTCTACCAACGTGATGATTTTCATATAACCTGTAAATATTTGATATCCTTGAGGCTGACCCCACTTTGTCAATTTTGGCTGACATCAGTCAACAAGCTCAAAAGTTATTAAGTAGGAAGAAACAAGGCAGAGCATAGAGCTTTCAGAAAAACATATTAGCCTAAAAAAAGCAATACAAGCGGAGGAAAATTACTTCTAAAGAGTTAAAAGCAATATAGGATTTAGTAGTTTATAACAAGTAAGAAGAAACAGAAAACTATTATAAAAGAAGGATAAATAAGCATTAGGGCTACAAAAGAAATAGAAACTCTTCTTTTGGCATTTTAAAAGAATCATTAGGAATTGTGTGTAGTTAAAAGACAAATGAAAAATTGCTCAGGAGGTTGAAGGATAATAAGCTACTGAAAGAATTACATTAAATGCAGATCAGTAGGGCCAGATGATATAGAGAGATATTTTCAGGAACTACCACAGGTGAAGCTGATTTCCAATTAAAGGGATTTAACTTTGCAAAAAAAAGATGAAAACGCAGGCTCAGGCCTATGCAAAGCATCGAGATAAACAGCTCAGGAGCAGAGCAGTTCATGTACATGCAAAGTTTATGTGGAAAAGTCCCCTATCCCACAAACTGCTTGATTATTTTTAAGAGATCCATTTGGGCCTATGCAACTACACCTTCCAATCTCTGTCAGCATCTCTGCCCTGTTGCATATTATTCATTTTCTTTTGTACAGGCATCATTATGCCAAACTGAAGCTTAATGAAGGTTTCTTTTAAACGTGTCTTATTATCATCCTCCCAAGCAGCAGCCTTCTACTGCTTTTATTTGGTTTCTTTCATATCACAATTTTTTTCTGTCAAGATACCATTAAATAGATTGAAATGTCCCTATTAAATATCAGGACCTTCAGCGGTCACCACAGACTGGCACAGAGGGCACAACAGTTTGGTTAGAAACAGAAGGCAACACACTACAGTGACATTGTGAGGTGCTGTCCTATGCCCACATGCCCAATTTGCACTTCCAGACTGGATCCCGCCCCCAAACTCTCTTGGGGCTGCCTGAGCTCTGCCCTGCACAGACCCATCCCTCTCCGCTTCACAGCCACCCCTCCAGCCAGCGCTGCTGGGGAGCCAGATGAGTCCTGGAGCTCCTCCAGCCAGACACCAACCACTCCTGCGAGCCAGCGTAGTTTTCAATCTGGTCATCTCCTTGAACCAACATGAAGTCAGTTCCGGCTTAAGTGGGTTGTAAGACTGCGCGGGTCTGACCCCAAGTCAGACCAGCTCAAAGGGATGTGGAAATGTCACCTCTAGTTTTACAAGACAGACAGGACTCCAGAGAACCAGACTGGACTAGACCTGGAATAAAACTTTCCTAAGAGAGAGAGGGGCTACCTTCTTTCAAACTACATTAGAGCCCATCACATTATTTACTATCTCTCCTATTCAGATCATTATTTAATGGACAACTATTTCATTTATATGGGCAAATTTCCTTTTTCTATTATGATTAACCCCTTCTTCCCCTACACACAGAAAGCCTTCTAAGACTGTAATTCACTATTTCCTTCTTTCAAACACAACAAACCTTGATAAAGGAAAATGTCTTATGGTTTCTGTACAGATATCATTGGGACAGGCACTAGTTAAACTTAAAGCATTCAAAAGCACTAGATCTCTTCAGTCTATTTTGCCTCTTTTTACAGGGAGTTTATGTACACAGATCTATTTTGCGGCTTCCAAGCAACCCATCCTGTTAATGGTTATTGTACCTATTCATTTCGTACATAGTTACTCACCAACCAGACTGCTGAGAAGAGGTGGAAAATATACAGAAAAATACTGGGGGTTTGGAGGGCTGCAAAGTGAAGGATGTTATGTAAAAACATAACAAATAACAGCAATTAGACATAGAAAAAAATGAAAGATGGCCTATTTCATCCCTGAGCCATCCCTGGCATTGTGTGTGTTAGACAAGAGTTCGTACTATTTCAAGAGAAGCAAATGTTGTATATACAAATCATGTATACACCAGGTTTGATTTTTAAAGACAGAGAGGTAATAATTCCTCTTTACACCTGCTTTGCTAATCTCACATTTGGGAGTACTCTGCAGAGTTTCCTTTCATTGGACTATAAAGGAAACAGCAACACTGACAAATTACAAAGAACGTATAAATGACAAAAACAATAGATTGTGTTGTCTCTGAAGAAAGATTAATGCAATTTAATATAGGTGTCTTAGATAAAAGATGGTAAATGGCAAATCTCTTAATTATCTTTGTACATTAATGCACGGAGGGAATACTGGATCCTTACATTACAGGCTAAAACAGAATATTTTTACTACAGGTTAGCATCTCTTGCTGTCAATTACCTAGATTATACCAACATCTACACTCAACTTGTTGAAACTAGAAGCTAACATTAATTAAAAATTAATAAGCTTTTTCAGTATGCTTCAAACTCAGGCCTTACTTGCTGTGTTTATTCCTGTAATGTGTTCTGGCACTAAAAAGATAGCCATTTTACACATTTGCAACTTACAAATTTATAGTTTGAAAAAAAAAAAATGAACGTTATGACAATTGACAATCTATCTATATAAAATTTTGTTTGCGTTGCTGTCATGAGCATCAAAACATGCAAAACCCAAGAATTTCAGGTTACTTCACTGATTGCCTGTTCCTCCCTGCTAGGACCAGAACACATTGCGTGGTTTGGCGCAACGGTGTAATGGAGACAGAAGTTCCTTAGGCATCTGTTACACACTCCAGGTGACCACCCGGCCTTCTGCAGGTTGCCTTCACACGTAACAAGAAACTGTTTCTCAATATGGGTAAATCACCATCAGGTAGCCCTTTTTAGAAACGACTCATTTTATGCAAAGCCTAAAGGCACCAGCATTACACCACTTCATTCTGAACAACTGCCCTTCCAGCTACGGTGAAACTGTCCTCCTCATACCCCAAAAAAAAAAATACGTACATCCCTACTCAATACTACTTTCAATATGCAACTCAAGTGCATTTGTCTGCTCATTTTTCGCTTCACAACTTTGTACTACCTCTCCATACAGTCACATTTTGTCTAGTATTTACTTGCTGGTCAGCTGCCTCCTCACTGCACCGGTCGTTATCTCCCACTGTCCCTTCATCAGCCTGCACTGACAACAACTCACACGAAGTGAAGCGCCCCAAAGTACATACCTAAAAAAAAAAAATACATAATAAGAATAAATATGGCTAGTTCAGCTCCCACCCTGCTTCTGTCGTGCTGTGGTCGGGCAATAGGGTAACCAGGTGTATGTACCTCGTGTAACACCACAGGGACCGCGGGGCGTTCCCGCCTACCGAGGCGGGCCCGGCGCTGGCGGGGCTCTGCACCGCTCGCGGTGCCCCAGCTCCGTCCGCCTCCATCCCTGCTCCTCCCGCCCCGCTCCCTCTTCTCCCTACCCCGTCGCACCCCTCGGACACCTGGGCTGCACCTAGGCTCTCGCCGAGGCCCAGGGGACACCCTCGACCCGGT
>VYZM01019773.1:651470-695547 GCA_013398915.1 Dromas ardeola | reverse complement strand
TTTTGTGTTAGTTTCAGTACTGTTTGTGGCTCAAGCACCCTCTGGCTTGTGTCGTTTTACCTCAGCGGCCACGGAAGCACACCTGTCCTTTGGAAAGCCCCGGCCTGGTTCCTCCCAATGCTTTTTAGCTCCTGTGTAAGTCTCGCCCTAAGCCCCGGCCCAACCGGATCATGCTTTGGCGCTTCGAGTCCCCGGTGTGTCATAAGGGCAGCCCTGATTTTAATTGATCTTAATGAGCACTTGCGCCAGCGAATTGTGCCTCTTCGGTCCCTAACTGGCACATTGCTGAGCAAGTGTCATGTTTTGCTTCCATATCCTCTAATTTGCTACGCATGCCCAAGCACTTGTGCCTTCTCTCCCAACCGCCGATTCCGATTCCAGCTCCTGAGATGACCGACAAAATTGCTGTCGGTCTGTCTGGCCGCCTCCTGTCTCCGGTGATGGATGCTCCACGTTAAGGTGGTACCTGGGACCATTCAGTCATGGTAGAAAATAGTGATGCTGACTTTGACTAGGTGAACAAAAATAATTTTAAAAATCCAGAAAAGATTCAAAACACTTTATATCTAAGGTACTTTTTGCATAATGCTTTAATATTAATTCTGTACAGTTACAATAAATTCCAAATACAGAAATCTATAAATTTAGGATAGAGTGCTTCTCTGCTTCTAACTGTGGTGGCAGACAGGCCGCTACACAGCCCTGCTTTCCACAAGCAGACATGCCAGGGTGACCGGTTTATAGGCGATTCATGTAACTGCACGCACATGTGTGCACACGTACATACATATTTTATGTGCCTAAGATGCCACTGTACCATTTTAAAATAGCAATTTAAGCCCCAACTTTTAAGGCATTTCTTCCACAGAGGAGGAAGGTGGTCTTTTCAGGCCCCAGTGCCAGCAGCGTAGCGTGCCTTTATGCATCGTTTAGCCTCACTCCTACCCTACAGTCAGGTGGTAGCTACAGAGTGCTTATAAAGGTGATTTCAATACTCCCCAGACAGTGGCCACCCCAAAATTTGAATTCATAATACAAGAAAAAAAAATAATCGGAAGTAAGACTATGAGTAAGTTTGATGAGTCAGAAAATTGGTTAGACATGAAGCTAAATTTTTGTGGTTTATTTTATTATTTTCATTTTGGTTTTTGCACATATCATGCTATGCTCCCTTTCTGGTCAATTAAGAGAAGGGGACACTTTGAAGGCACAATTTATCTAACCCATTTAAGACTTCTACTTTAGCATGAAATGTATCACGTAGGAACAGGAACCTAAGAGCATCCATTTCTATCTATTGGCTACAAAGGGAAAGCAGGCAGCTAGTTCAGGTATCTGTACAGAAGTCTATGTTTGACCAAATCATTCCTATACAGTGTTTATTTTAAGACTATATTGAGATTGAGTTCTATGTCAGTGCAGAAGGTAGAAGGATAAGAAAAGTTTTTCTCTCCGTTCACCCTCCAGTTCACAAATGCTGGAATTATCACTTAAATTTAGCTCTGTAAAGGTTGTATGTTTGATCTAGTCTGCGAGGCTTATTCTATAACCTATGGAGAGACATGACTTCCTCCAGCCTATCTCATTCACTCCTATGACAGGTGCCTGAGATACACAGGAGATATCGCAGTTTGGAGGTACACCTCTCTCGGCTTAGTGTAGACAATCCCCAAGCAAATATGATGTGCTGTTTATGAACACATCCTTACCAGGCTAGACAAATTACAGAACCAGCTTCATCGTTATTCACAGAGGTTGTCCAACAGCAGGTAGCATTTTAAAAGTACGGGGAGATGCTAGTATTCATTGAAGGGGACAGAGGACATTGGGTGACAGTGTCCTTTTTGTCTAGGCTGCTGTCTCAAATCCAAGCTGTGTGCATTCAAGGTGTGCTCCAAATTACTGTCAAATTATCATTCCACAGCCTTTGTAAAAATCAATTGATGGTCTGTTTTTATTCAACAGTTGTCCACATCTGGAGCTGGCAGATAATTTCCAGTGAGCTATGCCACATAAACACTTTATACCCGTTTCTACATACACATCAGCAATAAAGCTAGGGATAGAATATGTTCCAGAAAGGGTCCTGTGTGTTGGAATGAAATACACTGGTACAACAGTACAGGAAATCTTCCGTTTGTGAAATAACAGTGAGATTTATCTTCTGTGTGTTAATCAAACTTTGTAATCACCAAATTCGTGTTTTAACAGCGTCCTGCTTCTCCTTCAGCTTTTGGTCATTATGGTAAGCGGTGCTATGGCTTGCTCATTAGGAGGAAATCTTACTGAACTCAGTAGGAATATTGTAATTTCAAAATTAGGTATAAAGAATGGGAAGGCCATATAACTGGCGTGGTTGAATGTGATTAAGTTAACGTCTGTGTCTATACCAAAGGCATGCATGGGAATGATATGGCCAGTGACATTTCAATTACTTTTGACTCCCAAGACATGTGGCTGGGTCTTGGATCCACGGTCAGGTGCTTTAACTCACTTGTCACTACAAGGCGCCATTGTGGTGGCTGATAAAAATGTCCAGAGGGAAACTTTCCATAGGAGGAGGTAAAGATCCCACCACATCAGCTATTGTGTCTGGTGGTTGGGAGCTCCAAGGCTCTTTTATGTTCTACACTCCCAGAAGATGTCCAGATCCACGTTTCCAGGCAAGGTGGTTGTTGAAAAAGCACGCATAGCAAGGCAATTTTTAGTGAGAATTAAGAATCTGCTGATTAAGCAATGAAGCTTACCTGAGCTTTGGGTAAGGAGTTAGGCGACAGCTTCTCCTGAAAACAGGGTAACACGCTAGTTAAGTTTACAGAAAAAGAGAGGCCTGTGTTGCTATTTCTAACATACCACTTGAGAAAACATTTTTTAAATAAACAAATCATGCAAAAAACTACCTGTCTTGTAAGTCACCAGTTCCTGCTCCCAGCAGGAAACTGATCTGAATTTTGTTACCGCTTTGCAAAGCTTTATATTTTAACATGTTAAATTGAACCCCAAAAATAATGACATCATTTTAATCGGTGAGTTATTTTTAATACAACAAACTTAGCCAAGTGTTAACTGCAAAGCAGCGCTGAATGCGTATGCATAACACTGTTGCTCTTGGTGTGAGTTGTTCTCTCTGGCTTCCTCTGCATCCCAGGATATTAACCCAGCATGGGAAAACATCTCACTGCCTCTTGGACTGGCATTACTGCTTTTTGATATGTGAAATTACATATATTCTTTGAAGTGGAAGAGGAAGTATACTACGTCAATGAGACTCCTCACTGAGTAAATTTAAACATATTTGTAGGTGTTCCCATGAGCCAGGCCTAACAAGTCATTGGTTTCTGTGGCAGCTTGAACTCTTATTTTTTTCAGGGGAAATTTTTTATTCCATGTGAGGTTATTTTTTCCCACGTAACAATATTTTGCATAGCATCCTCTCTCTGCTATGCTCTATGAAAACGGCATGTTGGATAGGTAATCATATTTGCTGCATTTTATCTTTATTTTCCTGTATTTTTATTAAAAGATAAAGAGAAGAATGTGCCACAGTACAAGTATGTGCTTAAATTTTATGCACGATTAAACTCCTGCAGTATTTCATCTGTGTCTGTGCTGCTTGGCACTGGTTCTCGGTAGATCATACAGAATTTAGGCTATAGACTCGCTGGGGCAAGGGCAATGTCTTGTTATGTCTCCTGTGAGGTACCTAGTATACATTATCAAATTATAGAACAATAACAGTTTCAGCATTTGAATGTCTAAGCACTGCCCTCACTGTGGAAGCACTCCGCATGATATGTAATTAAGCTTTAAGGAAAAAGCATAAAGAATGAGAAAATCCCAGTTTATCAAAATACCATATTACCTGGGCGTATCATGGTTAAAAATCTTTCCTCTCTCCTTTTTGTCTTTCTGCAGAAATATGAGCAATAATCCTAAAGCCTGGGAAGGATGTGCTGACTGAGGTCTTCGTGAGGTTTTTAATGAGGATTAGGGAATCTGAGATAGTGTAATCTACTGTATACAAGGAGGTTGTTGTGCAAGAACCTTCAGACAAGTTTTAAATCAGAATCCTTTGTCAGCAGCAGTAGGATCCAGTAAGGATAATATGCTAATTTTAACCAGCAATAGGCTTCATATAGGGATCTAAAGAGACAGAGATAGATACAATCTTATTAAGCTTTTGTGTTGACACCGCACAGCTTGTTACTGCATTCAATTGAAATTTAAGAGTGGGAATGTAAAACCTGTATAACATTTTAGCAAGATATACAGTAATATTGAAACCTGAATAACCATTGAAAGAATAAGTAGGAAATTCCCTTAGCCCTTGGGCTACCGCCATTTTTCTATTCCAGCAGACAAGTAAATGCTTTAGGTGTCTATGCCATAAAAACTTTCCCAGAGGCAATTCTGGCAAAGCACCTACCTTCTTCAAACCGGACCCGTTGCTTTAACCGTCTGAATGTCAGATTTCTAAAGCTAAGTGCTCCTGGTGCACTGTCGGCTCCTTCTAGTCTCTAGGCTTTCCTTGCAGCCTGCTAGGAGTGCAGAAGAGTATCACAGGCGTGTACGCTCACGGAACAGGGACAATTGATTCCTTCTTCATAACAACTAGAGGGCTGCAAGGTACATTTGAACAAGGTCTTATTGTAATTTCATGATGAAAGGAAAGTTCTAATGATTAGCGTGACTGTGTTTTATCAGGTTTATGATATTGATTGGTAGTAATTGTTAATCAGTTCAAGTCTCCTTTATCATGCCAGTACTTTTTCTTTAAGAATGTATCAGCCATTTCATATTTTCTTGCATAATGGCAGTATGAACTGACTGGCAGCAAGGAGCAGATGACTGGTAGTTTTGAGCTAGATGTGTGTAATGTCCACACTGTGCATTTTTTTAGCACAAAAACCAAGGGAATAGATACAGCTGCAGTGCAGTACTTGAGTGTTTGCAGATCTGAGCCATATTGATTTCAATAGAGATGTGTCATTTAGCCTCACAAAAAGACATTGTTAGCCTCTCCTCAAGCATCATGTAACTATTTTAAACCCTTTATAATATGTTCATATGACCAAAGATATTTTTATAGGTCAGTTATGTTTCATGGCTACAAAACTGCTTGTGGCTCATCCACTGCTGCCACATTTCACAATGGCATGATCAGTCAAATCAGAGCTCAGCAGAGCTGAAGAGTTACAGATGCTAAACAGTAAGATGATTCCACCCAAGGGTGAGAAACCTGGAAAACTATGAGAAGTATTGTGAAACTCATATCGCTGTTCCAATCAGATCAATGTGAGCATTGTTGTCAACAGCAATGAATGGAGAAGTTGGTGGTGGTGCTTTGCAACTGATGTCTTAGACATCCAAGGTGATGGATCAGATGTGCGAAAGTTTTCTTTCAGAAATAGCAGGTGCATCCAGTGCATGCTGAAAAGCTGCTTTCAGCCATATAAATATGCCAACAGTAAAACCATATGCTTAGTATCACTGCTAAAGATATCATACGAGTATAAATAGTAAAAGTCATGTATTAAAAGACAATATAAGAAAATTTACCCATAAAAAATTGAGGAGGTTTTACTGCTTACTGTGTTTTATTAAAAAAAAAAAACCCAACCCAACAACAAACCAAACAAAAAACCACAAGCAAACAAAAGGAGACGAAATACACAAAACACATTGCACAGCTTATTTTGTGGTGGAAGAGTCCAGAATATGCATTAGAATTCAGTAGCTTATTTCATTGCCTTCTTTTAAAATAAATTATTCCTGAATTTTAGTGAAGGAAAGTCTGGGAGCTCTAAATGTATACAAGCCCTAAAAAGTCATGGGAAATCTACCACAACTTGGGCAGTTAATGACCTAATGACCTCTTGGTTAACCTAATGAGTCCTCTTCACCAAGCAAGGGCACAAAAAAGAAACCTATCTTCTCAAAGAGATAAGGTCTATTCGTCAGCAGAAGTTCAGTCCTCCCGGAGTTGAGGATAAATGACTTCAGGTCATCCAACTGAGTCTGACATTCAAGCATTTTTCCAGAAAGTAGAGCAAACAGGGAAAATGGATTGAGAAAGAGGACTCATTGCTAGGGTGGGTGTGTAAAACTGGCAAGAAGTCTCTAGTTATGTTCTTTCTGCTTTTTGTTTCCAGCAGATAATGTGTAAGAAAAGAGACTGGCACTTCCCTAAATATATAAGCTTTTAGCAGCCAATTTCAGGACAGACTTAATGAGCTTCAGCTTCTGACTAGAAGCTTGTAGCCACCTTCCTTTCCTTGCTATACCAACAGCTCAAAGTTTTACACACACACACACAGCAGGAAGTGCTTTTGATCTCCTTAATTTGTGAAAGTCCCTTAAGTATGATACGGTGCAAATATAAAATAACACAGCCGGATGTCTGACCCAAGCATTCTCTGTTTAGTGATGAATTTGCTACAGCAATAGAAATGACTGGACTAAGTCACTTCTGAAGTATGCATGGGTACTACGTTGGCATTCAAACAGTCAGAATATAAAAGCCAAGAATCTGGGGTTTTTTTCATTCTTGCCTACTAATTATACTGGATTTTTCTACCTTAGTGAGCTGAATGCTCTATTTCCATCTGACAGCTAGTCAGAAACAAATGAGCTGTTAGTTACACATAGTTCTCCAACTCTTAGGTCTTAGTTTATTTAGCTAGCTCCCTTCTATTTTGCATATTTTAGCTTTTGAAATGATCATATTTTCTTGCAGGAATTTGGCTGGTTTACATAGTTGATGAAGTGGGTTTTTAATCCAGGTAATATTTACGGAGAGAGGGTGAATAGGCAGCAATATCAAGCAACATATTGTCATACCAGTGTGCAGAAGAATCATGATGGGCAGAACATCTACATAGAAGTTTTCAGTGTGCATTGCCAGGGAGAAATACAGGGAAGCAGGAGTAAATGCTAGCTGATCCCAAACAAGAAAAACTAGGTATCATTTTAAAAGAATCCCTTTTCCACATCCACACATCATTATCGCTTTGGAAAGAGGACTTATAGCATAATGGGAGGTGATGGTTCCTAGCTATGAAATTACCAACGCTGTGAAACTTTAAAGACACAGATGTGTTCAGACTAAGTATGATAGAATCACTTCCTGTTAAACCTGCATGGTTTGTGATTTTATCAGCTGTGGATTGATTCCTGGTATGTTAATGAAGACCTATGTATAGTTTTCTTGATTAACTTAAGGCTTAGGCCTTGTTACTTTAGCACTAAACAAGATTTAGGTTTTTGAGGTGTTGCATCTAGTACCTCAATTATTCATCTGGGGAATTAATGTACAATTAGCATTAATTCCTGCTCACATGGAAATAGATGGTTATGTTAATTTGGACGCAGTTGCTGAAGGACTTCTGAATAATGAAAAGACTGGTATTAATATCTTGGTATTGGATACGGATCAGACTGTGTAAGGAACATTTTTTTTTAATGTAGAAATGTCGTCATAGTTTGTTTTATTTGTTCCATTCTCCCTTCAGTTTCTGGCTATTCAGCACACCTGCCAATGATTTCACATAACTATGACTGCTCAACAGTTTTTGACAACAAATATATATAAAATATTTGGCCTACTTTTGCACTGATTTATACACTTCTGAATGAGGGTAACTCCTTTGAAGTGACTGGAATTACCCCATTATAAAGTCACTTAAGGAAGATAGTAGATAGGTCAGTTCTTCCTGGAGCTTTTTCCTCCAACATATCATGTCTGAGATTTGCCAGTGAGTTGCTGGTACTGTAATTAATTACTTCATCTAAAAACAAGGTAACAGTGGGCAGTTGCTAAGAACACTGGAGTATGTTTTTCATGGCAGAGCAATTTCATTCTTAGCTTTTAAATACAGCAGTGTCACCAGAAGAGCCCTGTTTGGGTTTTTTTAATCTATTGATTTCTTTGCTTCCTGGCACCAAAAGCTTTCCTTACTGTTTGGAGGGCATAGCTAAGGATCATCAGTCCAAGCCTGAAGCTGCAGTGACATCTGCAGCTCCTGCACAGATTAAGGAGGCTTGGGATACACAGAAAACTGCTTATGTGTGTGCAGCCCACTCACCTCCACGCAGGGGACACCAAGTTACTTGGAATAACGGGCAAAATGAAACAGGTTTTTTTGCTGCCTACTGTTAGCTTCCAGTATGCATTAATGAAAGATATTCAGTGTTGTTAGAGAGGTTTTTCCCTCTTCTATTATTATAACCCTGTAGACTGAGTGTTGTCCTGGCCCTGCCTTCCTGATGATCACTTATTCTGGGCACATAGTTAGTCCTGAAGGTGGCATTGTTATTGACTGAACATACTAACTGCTTGAGAAAATGTTGATTACTTCACATTCCTGAAAATTAATCCTGAAACCTTCCTGAACTATATTAATCAACTCCTTTAACTTTTTCTCCAGTGGAGAAGGTGGAGGCCAGCAATGTCATCGAAGAGCAGGTGCTCCTCCCTGCCTCATTAGCACCTTGCCTTCTTCAGTTGCAAAATCCTCAAAACCAAGAACGCTATTTATAGCTTTTACAAAGCTCCGTTGGCCTGTCCTGTCTCTGCAGCTAACCATTTGTCTGCCTCTTCCACCGTGTTAAATCAGCCCCTTGTGACAGCACCCTCAAGACCTGCAGAAGCAACGGCTCTGGAATGACGTGGCGAGTCTGAAGGAGATTGATGGCAGCTAGAATGGTGGACCGATGGGAGCATTTAAGCACACAAGCTTCTGAGAGACTGAGGAAGAAATCAGGAGCATGATGATGATAAAAGGGGAATATGGGGGCATAGGAGGGAGGAGAAGCAGAAACTCCCATAAATAAGAGCTGGCCGGATCCCAAGACAGAAGGGTAATCTCAAAATGCCTATAAAGAGGATGCTGGTAGCAAATGACTTTTTATTTTTTATATGTGTATTCTGACTACATTAGGAATGAAATGCAAGAGGGCACTTAAATCTAATCATAGAAGCTATGTTAGAAAAAAGGGAATATTTTCTTCCCTATATTTGCAATAATTATCTTCTGATATCTTTGTATGATGTCACAAAATCAAATCCTACTGTTGGATTATTTTGTGATCAGCAAGAATGTTTGTAGTCCTCTGTCTGCAAGGTGTATATCTCACCAGATGTCCTTGTGGTTCCAGGATATCTATGGAAAATTATTCCTTCCATATGCAAGGCAGCACAGCCCGACTGGCCAAGGATATTACTCTGAAGCGCCAGGCTGATCTGCCGCCACACACTGGATACTGGAATTAAGAATCTTTATTTCAGATCGGAATGGAAAATCCTGTATTTCTAATGACAGTAGTGATAGCTACAATGACAAGAAGTGCTTTTTTATGATGTTAACAGGCAGGGACCTTTAAATGTTGATAGCAGAGGTATGCAGTACAAGCAAATGCTGTGGTGATCCGTTTTCAGCACGTAGGAAATGTCTCTGTGCATAGTCCTGGCACACAGTAATAGCTACGCACACAAGTGGAAATCAGATGCTCTAGGTAGTAACACCTAGGTCTGCTGCAGCCAGCTGAGTGACCTTAAATATCTATCACCTATCTATGTATGCAGATGCTCTCCCATCACAAAGGAGGATTAATGTTGCTACTTCACAGAGCTAATGAGAAAACGAATCAGTTAACGTTTGATTCGCAAGAGCCATAAAGCATTATATAGACATTGTTTGTTTTTAATTCCTCCCTCTATCATGCTAGCTAATAAGCAGTATTATTCATATTCATACTATTATTAAAATCACATTATATTTCCCAGACAACCCAAAGCATCTTTCCAACGTGCTTTTTCTAGCTTCTTTTCCACTTAGTATTTCTCTGCCAGGCTACCTGGATTGGAGAATCTCAGCTCAACACTATGCATAGGTTAGAAGATACAAGCAGGTGGGATCGCTCCCCGCCCCCCTTCCTGAAAGTCATCATCAAAGAGCTTTATTCTCCTCTTACAATATCTAATGATCTCTCATTTTTCCTCAGCTTCAGGATCTCGAGACCCGGGTTACTCTTCTGGATGGAAATAGTTTAAAGGATCTGACTCAGAGTTTGTCCTCCTGCTTCTATAAAGCAAGAGATCATTCACAAACAATCAAAGTGTACATTCACATTTGGATGGTGCATACATGCTTTTTCCATTTGGTCCTTGCACCAACTAACAGAGGTGAAAAGACATCATCAGCAAATGATGTGGAGCATCATTTAATCACATGTAATTTCTTTCTTGTTTAACACCAGAGGACATATGATTTTGTAAATATTTATACAGGGTCTTAGAGTCACCTGTATAATAATGGGTTCATATTCAATAATGACATATCCCCAACACGAAAAGCTGTACTTGTTAATATGAATTCTAATTTCTGTTCTGGTTTGCTGCTTCTTTGTTTGTTTTTATTTTTTTCAGTAATATTTCTGGTTATCAAACCCATACATTCCTCAAACAAATCAGGCTATATCCTATCTAAATGCAAGCATAAATGTCCTAGAAACATAGTTTGAGGATGAGGCAGGTCCTGTTTAGATGTCTCAAACTGCTATTGTATTTCCTTTAGGAGAAAAATCACTGTTTTATTTCCTTCTACTATACGCTAGTTAGCCTTCCCAATGTGAGATGCTTCCTTGATGCAACTAAGATAGCAGTGAAGCCTCCGTTAAAAAGCATCTTTCTACAGTACTGTGTGAGTCTTTCCAGTCCACCCAGTAAAAGTTTCTTTTCACTTCTAACTTTCCATCTGGATTCAGAGCAGGCTGAAAAATCAGTTCTCACTCTTCCAAGGGTTAAATTTCTGCTAACAAATATGGACTATTTGATATGAAAACCATTATTGTTTGATATGTCAAATAAAACATTTGTCAATCAAAAGTCTTTAAGCACTGGGCTATGTGACATTTACTCTTTTATAAACCAACAAAGTCCCTGGTGGCATGCCTTTCTTCCTCTCATTTAAATAGTGGTAGGAGAACAAATCACACTTCAGGGCAAGTTGATAACTGCCAGTCACGATTCCTGCCTTGTTTACTATAATGAGGAGGGTAATAAATGCATCTGACCATTTCAGCTGGCATTTGCATAGATGAATGATTTGTCCAGTCAGTCGCTCTCCGGTGATTTGGGCCTTTTTGTCAGCACAAAGAGCATTCAGTCTCCCTGGAATTTACAGCAGCCAAGCTCTCATTAGCAAACATCCTTTACCATGAATGATTCAAATAATTACCACTGAAATAATAAACTGTTTCACAAAAACATTTTATTTGATGGCTCAAAACATCAACTTTTCTGAATTGTTGACATTCAAATAAGCCAGAGAGCTTTATTGTTGAGCAACAATCATCCCCTTGTAAAAGGGTGGGCATTGTTTTACCTCCAGCAGACCTTTAAACTTGGCCAGATATCAAATGTGTCCCTCAAACAGCAAGCCAACGTGCTGGGTAATCAGAGGGCACGTACCAGATGGAGCTATAGTAAAACTGTATGTTCAGGCTCCCGACTAATTTTCACTAGATTTACTTAGGATATTGTGAGCGCAAAATTCCAGACTAATTAGCAGCAAGTTATCTATTTGCATCTACAGGAGTTGTGTAATTATTAAATGCTTCTGCTTACACTGAGCTCTCAGTTCTGAGTTCTCTTCTGTAATGATATTCTATGTGTATAATTAAGTGTTATTTGATATAGTTTTGGAGTTCAATCAAATGAGCAAGCAACAATTATATCCCATTATGATCTCCTCTAGTGCCTGGCAATAGGAATGATGTCACTGCATTTCCAAACACATAGCATAAGGCAAAAGGAATTTCCTGCTATCACTCTCCTTTACCCTTTCTACCATGCGTAATTAGAAAAGTTTTATTAGTTAATTTAGAGTAGTGCCATTTAGTATGGGTGTTCACAGGCTGCAGGAATGTATTCAGTTTTCATTGCAGCATTTTTTGTATGGGTATGTGCATGGAATTATTATCTTAATATCAACCAAACAGGATTCAATTGCACATTTTATGCTTCTCTTAACTTCAAGGAAACAGAACGCAACAGCAGAAGGGGGGAATATTTCACTCATCCCAGCACATTCTTCATTGCATGATTCCACTTTCACATTAAGGTAGGGTAGGTAACAATAGTCTCAAACAGCCTAATACCTGAGACCTTGATGTTCAGAAATAGAATAACTGAGCCCTGATTTTCATTTACAGACCCTTTATATCCCTCTGGCAAGATAAATTTCTTATGTTGCCAAGGAGAGGTAGAGAGCTCTTAAAATATGTGAAAGTCAGGCCAGTAAAATTAAATACATTAAAACACATGACTGTTATTTGCAAGCTATAAAGTGTACTCCTTAAAATATAATGTCTGATAATTGTTCTGAGCCAGAAAGGCAAATATTTAGAACCCTACTTTTCATATTTAGGTATTTGCAATAGGAGGCACAAATTCTGCCTCATTTTTATTCACCCAAGGATAATTGCCCATTACAACACCCAAAATTTGGGACTATATATCCTATTTAAGCACCAAGCTTTGCAGGCTTAATCCAAGTGAATAAAGTTACTTAGGTAAATTGTACACCGTCTTTAAGCTTTGCAAGTTTGTCCACGGTCAATTCTTTTTCCCCCAGCCAAGATCATTCAAGTCCAGCCTAGTCCAGTGTCATTTTTTATTTCCTCCTGCTTTTTCTCTAATCTGTAGTCAGTACCTAGATGAAATAGACTGTTTCTCATTTTCCTTTTTGGCTTCTCAGGTACAACATCAGAAGGAAATTAAGAAATCCCTTAATAATGCACTTTTGACAGATATATTTTTAAAAAAATTTCTAATCCAATTTGGTGTTGATAGAGCTAAGGAACGAAAAGAATTGGCTGGAGCTGTGTAGAGATGACCAAGTGCAAAGAACATTTTCTACACCTCCTGGTAGACCCATGTTCTGATGGACTGAGAGGAGCTTGCTGTCTTGTAATGAAGAACAGTGAAAGCTCAGTTAAAAGCAATACTGCTTTCCGGAGCAGTCCATTTTACACATCAGCAGGAAGAAAACACGGACACTAACATTTAATTCATAGTTTGCTCTTTGTATTCTTCTGTAGTAAGTACGTCACATTGTTACCATGATGGCAATGTGCTACAGGTGAATGTGCTGTTTCTGCCACCATCAAGCCAGACTTTAAAGCTGACTTAATGAGTTATTTAATCTCAAACTGCATAAATCTTAGACATAACCACAATTTAGACAGCAATAAAAAAAAGGCCCATTTCGATGAGAACAAAAACCCCCAGAATTTAAACCAGAATTGTCTCAGTAAGAGACCCTGTCAATACTGTCAGTGGACCATGGAGAAAAAACTCAGGTCTCCATTGACTGTAAAGAGTAGATCTCCACAGGTTACAAAGGAAGAATACATACCTTGATCACCTGTAGAATCGCCATGTAGGCACCTACGGCTCAGTTTAATTACCTAACTATAGGCACTTGGTGTTATTTGAGGTGTTCTGTGGTATCTAAGGGGGTATCAAGGGTATCACAGGGCTGTGAGCAAATTGCACCCCTCCGGACCCGCAGCTGGAGGCTTAGTGCAGGCGTGGTGCCACTAAAACCCATGTCTGCAACTCTAAACAAAAGTCTCTTAATATTGATCTGGATCCTTCCTCAGGTCTCCAAACCCAGAAATGCCGAAAATCCCAGCTCTGACAAAACTGGAGCTGTCTGAGCAGAACTGGCTTTAGAGAGGGGCAGAATAGGTGTCTGCCTAGTGCTGCAGGCTGCTGCTGCCAGGAGTGTAGTGCACAAAGGACCATTTTTTTTATACCTCAGCTTCTTGGGCCTCTAGCTCCTTCCTTGCATCTCCCCACCCATCCTCTTCTGCTGCTGCTGTTTCTACCTTGTAGTAGACTATGAGATCTGGTCCCAGTACAAGAGATATTTGCAGAAAGAATTTTTATTTTATTTTTCCAGCTCACTTTGTTGTGCTTAGACAAGCTACATAATTTAGCTCATCAAGCCATTGCAAATCCTGGTAATGGTAAAATGCAGATGTAGTCCACTGGTCAAATATTTTTTTTTAATTTCTTATGTATGTTTTTCTTTAGAATTAGGAGACTTCCTACATTATTTATGACTGTTCTTCACTTCTGCAACAGATAAACATAGAAATACTATGTAAACCTAGTGAAATGAGTAAATTAGGCCAGTAGTAGTGGTGAAAGTGCCATCTGTAAGTACTGGTACAGTGGATTGTAAGAAGTTTCTTTAGATCACCTTCTGTATTACCCTTCATTGTGACAAGGAAACCCCAATTAACCCTCATAGAACAGAAAAATGCAACTTACTTTTTTTTTTTTAAAATTCAATGCTCTGGCAAGGTTTTTACTGGTGGATTTAGAATTCTAACCACAAAAGCTTTCTGTAAATGTGTTTTGTTTGCAGTTATATTAACTATAGCAGAATTGGTTAATTAAAAATGGACTTGCGAAGTACCCGAAAACTGTCAGTCTGGAACTGTTTTTTTTAGAGTTTAATTCCAACTATTTCAAGTCATATTTTAGTGAAGCAGCAATGATATGCAGCCTGTAATTTTGTTACAAGCAGATATCAAATCATTCTCTGTCCCATGTAAAAGAGGTTGTTCTGAAGATGCAAAGTGTTATAGAACAAACTACCCAACAAACCTGTTATGTGACTTCTCAAACAGAAAAAATATCAATATATGTTAAGCAATTTCCTATCCTTTTAATTCACTGGGGAGGTTCTTCTTGAAAATTGTATAGTATAATCGCTTCTACTTATTATGGCAAAAGTAAACATTTCATTAGAATTACCACATATGATAATATCCCCGATTTCAGACAAACACACCAGTTCATTTTCAGGGATATCCAGAGTAAGTTGTGAGTTTACTCTGACACACATAGTTTATGCTGCGGTAAATGCTTGAAGGACTTAAGGTATAAACCATTGCACAGCATACGAAGAATTTCAAGGTAATGCAACTTTAGGGTTATGCTCCAAGTAGTCCATTGTATTACAACTTACTCTGTGTCTGGCTATTTGTGCTGGATTTTTATCAGTGTAGTCTTTTCCTGAACACTCTGATCCTTCTCCAGCAGTATATTTAGAAACCATCAGAGTTATGAATACACTAAGTACATTAGGTGACTCTTCAGTTTTGTGGGACCGTTGTCTACTTGACCTCTTTAGCAAAGCTTCAATTGAAGAACCAAGGGAAAAAGGCGGCAGTTCTCATAAGAAACAAACTCCTCTCTTTCAGGATGGATGCTTTCACAAATGATGTGTTTATAACCAGAGGCAAATGCTCAGCTTGCCATCTTCACATAAACAAGCACCAGGGTCTTATGACCTGGACAACAATAAGATTCTAAAAACCTGCTTTCTCTTCCTCTATGGATAAGTCACAAGAGACCATTTATGAAGTCTGTCCTCAAACCTCATGAGTCTGAAGTCTGTGTTCTTTGTGTATGCAGATTTACTGTTTAAGAGCTAAAAAAAGCTCAACAAGCCCTGAAAAATAAATAAATCCCAGCTACTGAGTTCCTTTGTAAGGCATGTCCTCTGAAAAGCTATGTCTGACTCCTCCAGAGGTGAGTCATTTGGCCTGAAATCTTTTTGTCAGTGAGCCAGATACTGGTTCCTGCCTTCTTTTATATTCCTCCTGCGGAGTAAAAAGTCTGTAATGATCTCTGGCAATTCCTCAGGTGCAAAAAGAGTAAATCACCCCTATAGCTGTGCCTTTACCACAGGGCAGGTGCCCTCAGGGGTCCTGCTGGAGAGCATCATAGTTCTCTTGCTTCGGTGCAGTCCAGACCTTGGTTGGATGCTAAGCCAGCTCAGGACTGAGGAAGCACTCTCTGGTGCTGCAGCCTCAACAGTTCTACATTTATACTGCTCTTACGCCTGTGCCATATAGCCTCAGATGAACAAATGTAGCCAAGAGAGGGAGATGGTGGCTCGTGATTGAGAGAGAATTTATTTAATGTGCAAAGTGTTCATACTGGCACAGACCATAACCACCGTGCAAGGTTGTCAAAGGAGAACAGCTACAGACGGCGGGGAGCAGAGGAGACCCTGTGACCCACAGATGAACCAGAATTAAGAAGGTGACAAAATCAGAATATTGTTTTTTTTTTTCTTCCCAGTCCAGCACCCAAGACTTTCTAATCAGCTTCTTGAGCTTTTAATCTGACTCTAAAGTCAGAACAGTACTGGAAAATTAAAGGAGAGCTATGTAAAAGCTTAACATGGAGATACTATGCCGGATCCTTAACAGTTGAAAATGTAGCCTATTAACCCTGCAGAGGCCTTCAGCCTCAGAAAGTGCCTCCAGGGAGTCCTCCCTATCCAGCACCAAAGTCATAGGTGTGGCTGTACCAAAGTGGAAGCTGCTGTACAGCTGCAGTAGCCCCTGTGCAGTGGTGAGGGCGATGCTCTGCCTTGCCGGGACACAGCGCCCCAACTACAGGTAGAGCTTCTTCTCCTTCCTCCCATCTGCCCTCCCTCCAGGAGAGCAGCAGCTACTGGGCTTTTCCTTGAAACCTTTTAATCTTTTCTCCCCGCCATGAAGCACCTACGTTGCAACCTCCATAACTTCAACCGCCTTTTGCAGGAGACAGTCAGGAGTTAAACTCCCACTCTACTCGATGAAACTGTACAAAAAGGATGTGACTCCCACATATCCCAAACTTTCAGATGCCGAGCATATTTTCTTGAATGAAAGCCCTTTTGGTATTTTTCATTGGAGGGAAAAATGCACTTCAGAAGAATCAAAATCAACAAAGAGATTACAGATAGCAAATATAACACTGCACATATTATAAGGGACAAGTACAGTAAACATGGATGGCTAATTAAGGAAATTACTGAGAATGTCTTGAAACAAGATTGCTATATACATTTCCAATAAGCCATCCTTTAAAGGCATCGCATTCAGGAAAAGTAATGGAAAATCCTGTTCTTTCCTACTGGAACTGCTTTATCAAAAAGCTAGCTTCATTTTTATTATTTACTAAGCTTACAGTAGTGCTTAGAGTTTCCAGCTGTTAATCTAACTGCTTAAAAAATATTGTTAAAGACAGCTGCTGAATCAGGTTTCTCAGAGAGGAAAGCAGAAGGAGATACCCAAATAACACCTGGGTCTCTTCAGGGCCAAGTGGTGCCTCTGAAGATTTTAGGTGTAAGCATGACACCCTCCATCTATTTCTTCGATTTGAACTGTTGGAATAATATGAAACCTGTGCTGCAACCCACCAGTTTCTACAAAACTGACGGCTTAGCGTTGCATGTCCTGGAGGGTGATATGAGGGTGCAAAGTGGGTGAGATAGTGCTGGAAAACTGTGCCAGGCAGAAGAAGCCAGACCTGATGCAACCTCCTCCATATGCCTTTCAGGAACAGACCTGGGAGTGAATTCAGTAGAGAAGGAACCTGTGTCTTGTCTGTGAATGAGTTGTTCGCTGTGATCCAAATCAAAGCCAGGAGTGGGAAAGCAGTTAGCAGGGTCCATAACTGGGGCCCAGAGTGAAAACTTCTTCTTTGGTCCTCATTCATTTAGTAATATGGACAGACTCCTATAGACCTGCCAGAAGTTGCTGGGGTAGTGCAGAAACTGAAGCTGCATGTCCTGAATCTCAGCCCTGTTACTCAGCCACTGTATGATCTCCTCCTCGCTTAATCTACTGTGGAAAATGACCATTAAAAAAGTAAATTAATGTTCCAGTTTCTCACGTAGTGTTTAATGCTCTCAAAGGAGTAAAACTCTTTCCCCCTTGCTGCCCTCACCACTTTCAACTCCCCCTATTTCTGTCTTCCAGAGTTACAGCAGAAAATCCATCTGCAGAATGGAACCCCATGTCTTATATGTCCGGGTATGATTTAGTCATTCCCAGATATAAGAGGCAGGGACAAGGGGCATTGTGAGGATATTCTGAGCAGGATATTTTGAATGGGGTTTGTCTGATTACTCATCATAAATTCTGAGAAAGGAATACAAACGTATACTTCTGAGGAAAAGAGCCAGGGCCATCTAGAAAAGAGCAAATGTCATTATCAGAATCTAATGCACTCTGAGTACCAGCGAATATTTCTACTTATAGGGCAACTTTGAGAATTTAAACTGGTGAGGATTTATGCCTGTTCCTGGCCTCTTTGACTGTAACCAATATAAGGTCCCTCTAGCTCAAGACCCTGTTTTCAGCAGTGTCCAGGGGCTGGTGGCTACAGAAAAGTATGAGAATAGAGAAAGCACATAGTGATATTTCCCCAAAATACTCTCCTAGCAACCACAAATTTGCATCTCATGGGCTTTCTGAGCCAGAGATACTGTTTTGTTTTTATCAAAATAGCCCTTGGTGGATTTTTCTTCCATGTATGGCTCCAAAACAGAAACAAGAAATAGTCAGAGACACCACATTTACCTCTCTGAATACAGGATGGAGTCAAAGGACTGAAACTGTAAAGAAAAAATTCAAGCTCATTTTTCCTTGCACAGAATATGCTTTTTTTCATGCGGACGGTGTCAGAGTACATACTTAGCTGAAATGTTAAGTGTATTTTGTTAATCTCCATAATGTGGATACGCCAGAAAAGTCAAACTCTAGTAGTATAAATTGCCAGAGCCTTCATGTGGTCAGTGAGCTTCCCCACTTACACCACCAGAAAATTTGGCTCACCGTATCTTCCTCTGCTGGAGAATCTTTTGATAAGTCAGGCTGTAAAGAAATATTGCATGTATTCTTGGGTTGCAGATATAAATGATGGAGGTTTTTGAAGAGAACCTGCTCAAAAAATGTCAAAGAAAAAGAACTGCATGCTCTATGTTGTATTTAAAGAAGTTAAAGAATATCTTGGATAGCCTTGTATGATGTTAGATAGTACAATTTCATTCTGTTTAAGAAAGTTTGCTATCCAACTTTATCAGGCTCCATAAAATTTCAGTATGATATTTTAAAATCTATCTAAAACAGCAAGAACACAGATATGCGCAACACCATGAATATAAATGCAAGCCATTTAAAATATATCTAAGCGAGCAATCCAGGAACTGTCTGATCATGGGGGAGAAAAACAGATAATCTGAATTTGTCTATATCCATGTCTCTCTGTGTAAATATCTATCTATGCATACTCATAAATATTTCATCTGGATCTAGTTTGAATTTGGATTCAGCACCTAACCTAGATAGGCAGAGTTCACAAATTGCCTGCTGAGTGATCCTGCTTTGTTTTGTAAGCGTATAAGGATGTGACTCTCGCAACCAATACAGAAGCAAAAAAAAACTCAAAGAAAAAAAACATCCCTGAAGGACAATACCTTCGGTTCAGAATAGTCAAACACCCTAGATTCCTGCTGCAAGGTGCATTCTGAAGGGTAGTCAATTCACTGCTCAATTTCATATTAGAGGGATTGAAGTGAGGGCCTGGTTTCTAAATAGCTATTTCTATTGACCTTTGCAGAAGACCATCCAGGGCACTCAGTTGCTGTTGTGCACCTCCCACTGCATGTTTATTCTGTGCTTGGGAAGACTTTTCTTAAAGCAGGAGCAGTATCCACCAGATATTTTTATCCCCAGAGGTTGCTTTTAATACTTAAAAATTAAGAACACCAGTGACATTTTTCTATTTGCTTATATAAAATTTGTTTTCATCAGTATGAAATAAGAACGAACGAACTCTGGTCATATATCCTTAGCTCATCTTTTCTATAAGCTTTTTCTTTAAAAAATTATCTGGTGCAACATATGTGTTTAAACATCTGGATCCAGGAAATACAATGTTTTTGCCTATGAAAAGAATTTTACGGAGAAAATCACTGTTTTTCTATATTCTGTTAATTACACACTGGTTTAGACTAAGAAGAGATATTTGAATTTCTTTCTAGAAGGTAACTTTTCAGGTAGGTGTAACACTTCAAAAGCAAGAACCTAGTGATAGCTGTCTCCTCAAACATCATTATAGCTTGCTGCTTCAATGTTAAAACAAAGCCTTTCACCCCTGCATGACCAGCTATCCTGGTTTGAGCGACACAGGACTAATTTCTCTTCTAATGCTTGGGAAAAATGCACTTTTAGAAGATTCTAGTGTCTGAATTTGTGAAAATATTTACTTTTAAGCCACGTATGGTACATGGGTCTCCAGGTCCCAGTATTTCGAGCCTTGCCAGGTGCAGGGATGAGGAAGAGTGAGACCTGGGCACTTGACCCAGGCTGGCCCACAGGATATGATCACATTCGATGTAAATTAGAAAATTTGCTGAGGAGCTCTCTCCTCCTTGATGGCTGCGATCCAGAAAATTTCTTGCCCTGGCGCCGGACCCCTGAGCCCTTCCCTTCCTCCCGAAGCCATAGCGCCCGCAGTGTCTGACATTTGCTGTCCACTGCTGGGAGTGCACAGCTTCCTGCTGATAGAATGGGCTGACTATAATCCTTGTATATTTTAGTTGGTATTGGGATCAATATTGGCTCTTTAGTATTATTAATGTTAATTACTTAGTCTAATTCTATTAAATCTGTTTATATTTCAACCCTCGGTTTTCCTTGTTTTTTTCCCCCATTTCCCTTCACGGGTGGGGAGGGGTCATCAAGTGAGAGAATAATTGTCTAAACAATAATTGTTGTGGGTTCTTCAGACCATAACACCAGCCCGACTCGGACAGGCAGTGCCTGCAATGCTGCCTTCCAACGCACGGCCTTGACTGAGCTGGTGCCTGTCAGCTGTCACGCTGTTACCCTGACGGATTGCCTCCAGAGGAGATAGAGGGACCACATGGAGATGAGAACGTGGCTTTCCATTGCTTCAGAGGAAACATGGGCTGCAAGGCTCAACACTGGACCACAGTGTTGCTTTAGACAATTGCTTCTCTTTGCCTCACTGTTCCTTGACGGTGAAGTTGGAATAAGAATATCTAAGCATTAACATAAGATAAATAATGATGGTGCTTACATGCTTTTCTGTTTTCTCAATGATATGAGCCACCTGAGAAGCTGGAGCCACTCAGGCTGCGGATTTTGTTTGGTTCCTAGGGAAAGGCAATGCGATGCACAAAGGCTACCTGGAAAAAGGAATATAAATTCCTTCTTGTTGACTTAAAGGGAAGCCCTGTTAATCTTGATCCTCATTAAACAAATTTTTCTGAAGAATTCCAGCAGATCTATTATTTATACATCACATAGATGTGTAACAGCACGCAGAAGTATCAATATATGGAAAAAAACCCTTAATTTTGTCTTCATAGAGCTTCCCAGAGAAAAGCACTCCAAAAAATTGCCCAGTCGTCTTTTTATAGACCAATTTTTAATGAACTTTTGTCTCCTCTGACACTTTAAAACAGTCGAAAACAGACTGTGAAATGTACCTCCTGTTACATATACTACCAAGCTCTTGAGTAGCTGAAACGACAGCATGCATGGGTAGCCCCAGCACAGACAAATCCAGGCAAACGTGCAAACAACACAAATTTCACAAATTTAGGTCCCAATTCAGCAAAGTCCTTAAAACACGAGCATAATATTAAGGATACAGATAGTCCCAGTGAAGCGAGTGGAATTATGTTCCTCCTAGTTAAGCGCCGTATTCTGAGACACATGTGCACACACAAAGCCATATAAACCCCCATCGATCTTTCAAATAGCTCTTGTTGACAGCTGCTGAATGAGGACAAGTATGCCCAGTGCCATTCTGGCTTCTGCCGGGATTATTGCTTGTGTCACCCCGGCGTTAGGCCAAGGGAGCACTGGCAGCTGCTCTGGGGGGCCAAAGGAGACGGTAATGAACAGGAGGGAAGCAGGCAGAAGGGCCGCATGGAGCTGTAAGGAGCAAGGGAGGGAGATGTGTTGGCCGCAATAAATCCCCTCGCCGGAGCCATAAAACTTGGTTTTTCCCCTTAATAGGGCTCTCAGTTCCTCCCTAATGTGATCCGAAAAAAATTACAGCAGTAGAGGTGAAGGAAAGGAAGCTTCTTGAAGATCTAGGCTGATTCAAGCTAATTTGACCAGATTGTTTCTTCATTAAGACAATATTCTCTTAAATCCACAAGAGTATATTGATTCCAGTATTCTGATCCTTTTAAAAGCACACGATCTCTAGGAAGAGCTCATCTACGTACACTAAGAGAGGAGGACTGGAACAGAGATCTATCATAGCAATCTGTGAAGGATTACTTGCTGTAGGGTTGTAATTCACCACGGCACAGAGCAGTTACGCAGGTGCCTCTAGCATCACTGTCCCCTTAGGGAAGAATTAGATAAGGCTGCCTGGGCCTCTACACTCAGACTCAATTTAATCTTCAGATTGTAGATCTGTATAGCGTGAAGAAACTCTACCCTTGCTGTATTACCCTTGTTTTCAAAGGAAATTTGGTCTGTGTTGCATATTAGGTCTATGCTCTGTATTTGCATGTTCATCTGCACCCTCTCTCCACCCCTCAGCACCATCTGAACGTAAACCTTTGCCCAGTTTTGACCAAATTTGGCAGAGGGTTAATAGGCCCAAAGACACAAGCTCCTGCGGTTCTGTGAGGCAGGCAGCTCCCCAGAGAAGAGAGATCCACCTGAAAGGCAGGCGTGTGCCTCCAGCCCTTCTCCAGCCCTTCCTCCACACCGGCGAATCCACGTGGCAGGGGGAGGCTCGGGGTGCCCAGCTGTGTCAGAGGCTCGCTCGGAGCAAGCCCTTAGTAGGCACTTGAGAATCCAACCAGGAGACACCACCAGTCCATAGGAAAGCAGGATCCCTTAGTCCCACCGACCAGGGAGCCACCCTGCTTCCAAAAAGGAGCGCGAAGCAACAGTCGGAAGATATTAGTTGTTAATTGGTTTAGTTTATTTTTACTGGTAAAATCTATAGCACTCGTTGGAGTTGTGACTTTCTAAGGCAGGTCCTGGGATCCACCTGGCAGTGCCGCTCAGCCTGCCCACTGTGGAGCCGGGGGGAAGATAAAAGCAAGCATATTCTGCACGTCAAGCTGGTTCAGTTCCAGCGCCGAGCCTGGACCTGCCTGAGTGCAAGTGGAGCTGTCAGCTCGTACAGGCTTCACTGTCAAGGGCTGTGTCATCTGTCAGCGTCGGTTCCAGCTCACTGTACCACATAGAGGCGATGCACTGGTGCCTCCCAATTGATAACACGCTGCCAGAAGCATGTTACTTTCTCATCTGTCTTCTTGTAGCTGTCAAAACCAGAATCCATTAATTAGTTTGTTCTTGTGAATTTTAGTTGTTCTGAAGACATGTAAATTCCAAAGTAAGACACACGCAAAAAAAAACCACCCCACCCCAACAAACCACCGGGAAGGTGCCAATAGGGGTTTCACCAGTCCTAAGTGGCAGTTATTATGAATGGTAAGTGCTGGCTACAAGAACTCCGTCTAAGTGAGTATAATGATGTGGCTAGTTTCTCCACATTGCTTTTAATGAGACTGAGCTGCTTACAGGGGGTGAGATGCAATGACAGCTAAGCAAAGGGAAAAAAAACAGGGCACCAGTGAAGTCAGCTGGGTCAAGAAGGCTCTGCTTGTTGTTTGTGTAGGGTTTTTTTTTTTCTATTTTACATGTTATTTACCAAGAGTGGAGGAAAAGTTCAACTGAGCTTTATTTCCCCAGATTTTGCATCTCATGAAAGAAATACTGTGATTTCAGAAGGAGATTTTTCCCAGCTGTGTGGGTTTAAGATGAGATGCTTCTCACTCTAGCATTTGAACGGACAGTGTTATCTCTAAACAGTACAGCGGTTGCATTGAAATTTCAAATATTAAGGAGGTATATTTTTATTTTGCATGGGTACTTGCATACGCTCCCTCACTTTCTCAGGGTGTCAGCAAAGAAACTTAAGGTTAAAGTTTCAGAAGCTTCCTAAGTGAGTCTTCAAAAGCGAGTAGGGGCCTGGGGAGCCCCCATTGAATTGAGAATCAATGGGACCTTAGTGCAGCTAAGTATGGCGTAGCAATCCCTGAAATGCCACACATGAGCACAGCCTTGAAACCAACCTCACCAGCAGGTATCAGAAGAGCTTGCTAGCTCCACTACAGCCGTACAGACACCACCAGGCAGAGCCAGACCCAGGTGGAACCTATAGGAAAACCTATAGGAAACTGTGTACTAAAAGTTTCAGTACTGTAATTCCTTCTACTAGAAGGGCAATTTGCCAATGCTCTGACTAGACATGATTTGTTTTTGTGTTTTCTTGGAAGAAATGTCAGAATACTTCCCTAGAATTCATTCTCAAAATAGCCGCTTCTCTCTGAAAAATCAAGATATCTCCTCCTTTTTGTCCCAAATTATGCCAACCAAGGACATACAAATATATTCACCCAGTGTAAAAGGTGGGACTATATATTAACTGATAAGACAACCCTGCTTCCAGGAAATCAGATCCTTTCTTTGCTTTTGCACTGGTTACAGAAAAGGAAATGAAGCCAAAATTTGCAATTCAACAAGGTTACTTCAGTGTCAATAAAATACCTTTCATCAACGCTTTATGGCCATTGTACTTGGATATCTTCATTTGCATGCATTTACCTCATGTGGCAATGCACACTTTCCTAGGTATGTGTACATCTTTTTTAATATCCATTGAAAATTTGGCTCAGAATCAGCTGTTTAGTGGTTTAAGTTCATTCACTCACATGGGTAATCCATGGAAGAACAAGCATTTTAAATGCTCCTCGGGGAAATAAATAGCTGCTTTATGTGTGTTTGGGGTATTTTAGGTACTCACATGAAGAAAAATAAATACCATTTATGATCACGGGTTACATGCTTGTAATAACCCATTTCTGAAGTCCCGAAATCTCACGGCCTGGCACCAGCACCTCAATGCTATGTGCAGGAATGGAGCTTCGGGCTTTTTAATAGTGCTTGAGCTCTCTCAGAGCCGTTGCTGTTTTTTGTGGCTTCAAAGCCACACAAATCCTGCCAGGAGAACAGTTTGCACACACAGTCAGACCTGGGGCTGGAAGAAGGGAGGTAAAAACCAAATATTTGCACCGTTCCAGGAGGGAAGGGGCAGGCAGCTGCCATCTCCTTGGTCCTGCTCTTTGCTTCTGCACTCGGACTGTCACTGCTCCTCGTCTCCTCGCCAGCAGCCCTGGAAGACAAGGAAAGTACCCACCAGCCCGTCCTCAGCAGCTCAGCCTGGGCAGGGTGGGTGGCAGGAAGGCTCCTTCCCGCATTATTAATCTGCTTGAAAGAGGGACCCAGAAGTGGCATCCCCCCGGTTGGGGGGCTGGGGGTTACCACCTCTAGGTGGGAAGGAAGCGCCAAGGCACAGCTGGGAGATGGTGAGCACCAGAAGACCTCCCTACGGGGCTGGCTGGACTTGGCCTGTTATAAACATCTACATTTTTCTGCACTGCAGTGATGATGTGGGGCCTCCACACTGCAGGTGCCTGTAAAAAAAAGCAACAGCTATTGTAGATATTTATTGCCTTATTTTGGAAATCTTATCTCTCAAGTAGCAGCAAACAGAGCCATTTGAATACAGTTGCTGGCTGTGATGCACATGAAATCAGAAGTGGTTGGTGGACAGGCTCTCTCTAATGTTAACAGCACAACAGGACTTTCTGGAGAGGGATGGGGCAGAGGTGCTCGTGAGGAGCAGCCGGCTGGCCGGCGGCGAGCAGCAGCCGCCAAGCTGGGTGCTCTGATGGGTGCCCCTGGTCTGGCAGGTAAGAGCCAGAGCCATGAGACTGCCACCACATCCCTCATTCATGGGGTAGGCATGAGGACAGGCCATCTTACCTTGCCCCTGCTGGGAGAGTCCAGTTTGGAGAGGCTTCAGCTGTGTCTAAATAGGCTGTCTTGCGTTTGGGAAGCCGGATAGTCATTTACAGTGCAAACATCCTTTCATCCCATTATTCGCCACTCACGTCTCCACCTACATCAGTTTGTGGGGATAGAGCAGGACTGAGCAAGGAGAAGGTCAAGAGCAAGAGCAAGAGGAACAGATAATCACTGCCCCAAGCGCTGAGTGCAAACTTTTGGCTTCAGTTCTCTCTCCCAAGGTGCCTGTTTTTAGCTTGGGATACTCGGGCAACATAGCCTTGATGACTCTGCTCTGCCACAGGCTGCCATAGCCACACCAGGGATGCCAAAGCTCCATCCCCGTGGACATCCTATAGCTTCCTATAGGTGTTGTGTGACTATCTTCTTCGTCTAGTCAGTGTTAAGCTTTACGTCTCTGTGCAATGGAAGATTGTAGAGAAAAGCATGCTGGAAAAATCCACCTTGATGGGACTTGTCCCCAGGGCGGTCAGCACGATGGGAATTTACAGCTAGATTAGAGATAATCTCTTCATGGTCAAGTAGTATTGCGTAGGTCAGCTATCAATAACATAACCAGCTGTTTTATTGTAGGAGGTAGAAACTAGATTGCCCTAAAACAGCCCTATATCTCCCCATGTACAGATGGATACGCTCCCAGCTGTTAGTTTATAATAAAGTCCTTCAGGAGAACATTTGCCTATGAATACTTAAAGCTTCTGCTTTCTATGGTGGATGGAAATTCATACTTTTATTCACACTTTTTTCTTAATGACCTTCTGCCATAAGAGTAATTTGCTTAGTCCACTCCAGGTGATTTTGCATGATTTGCAAATCTAATTTTTATCTTCACGTCTCACATTCGAAAATCTTTTGCCACCATATTAATTTAACATTTTTATCTTTTACTCACCAAGACAGCTCATTGTGACCTTTAAATTCACTAACAAAGGATAACCCATTGGTTAATCTGGACCAATTGGCCTCAGTTACACACTTGGTGACAAACCATTATTTCTACGCCAGTTCTTTAATTGGCCAGAATGCTCTTTTTTATCAGATATATTAGCTGTCAGAAGTGCCTGCTAGCCTTTGCGTACTTCCTGGATAGTGTCCAGATCATTAAAGCAACATCTTCTGTTCAAGTCTGGAATATTTATCCTGCGCCAAAATCCTAACTTTCTCCCTGCTTTTAAGTAATTAAAGCCTGAAGAATGCTGGATGGGTCATTCTACAGGCGAGCCTTTTGAAATGGAAAAACTGATACGAAATCTTTCATGCTTCTTTTTCTTTTACTCATTCAGCAGTTTTGCTTCACAAATCACAATTTTATACGATTTAAATTTCATCTGGTTGAAGTATTTTACTTTTATTTCTGCTGAATTATTTTGCACTACAATAAGGCAGGCACAGTTTTGTGGGCCCAGAGGAGTAGCAGGAGTCAAAGGGGCTATAACCCCAAGGACATGATGGGGGAGCAGCTAGACCTCTCCATATTCAACCCCCCCCATCTCTCCAGGGATTCAGTGTCATCAGGACAGCATCCTCTGAGCATCAGAACTGGCTTCTGAGAAAAAATAACACCACACAACTATGGCCAGAGTTCCCACAAACCTCTACAGTTCCTGCAGGGAACAGCCAGGCAGCTGAATCCCACCTCATCTGCTGAGGTGGAACAACAGACATGTCTCTTCAAGGTGCTTAGGCCCTACTTATACAACTAACATCCATGACCCACGTGTCTTTCTGCATTTAATGTCTAACAGAGATGCTGGTAACATTAACAGTCCTTCATCCCTTGCATTCGCAGAGCAGTAACATCAAGATTTTGACTGCCTTGGTGCCATAAATATTCCATTCACCAGCCAAGAAGACCTGGTTAAAATAATCTTTTACAATGAAAATTTATTTATTATTTTATACCACAGAGTTTATTGCCATTCATACTGCCTATTCCCTGTCAGTGACTCACAACAGAATCAAAGGGTTTCTTGAAAGGAGACACAGTAAGTGTGGTGATTTCATTATATCTTTGTAGTAAAGATTGTTTATTAAAGGCATATCTTGTAATATCTCTTGATATCTCCTTTATGCCAGTCTTCAACCTAAAATTCCAAAGCCATCCTATGATAAAAATTGATTGAGAGTCTTCAAAATATCGTAAGTTTACTCCAGTTTTGTCGGTGTTATGTGAAAAAAGGCCTATCTCAGTGAAAACCTGTTTTGTTACAAATACTTCTTGCAGCTACATGCTCTTCCAGCTTTAATATTAACGATCTATGAAGTGTAAGACTGATGTCTAAAGGTATGCCAAATGGAGATGTTATTTGAATGGCAAATGATGAAAAATTAATGTAATACTTCTATTCTTGCTTCATGTTTTTGGCTCATGAAGCAAAATCAACATATTCTTAAAGCAACTTTTTTTGCTGGATCTGTGCTTCCCGTGCATGTTCCTTTTCATATTTATTTCCTATTTATATTTGGATGATCTTTGAATAGTGGAAGAACATTTCCGGGAGAGCAATGTTCCTGCTTTGCCGTTTGATCAGGGATCAAACTTCACTATTGTCCAGATTTTCCCCACAAAAAAAACCCTATTTTTCAGGCAAAAAAACACAACCCTTAAAGTCACGGGAGCCGCATGACCTGAATGAGGCATAAGGGCTCTGCTAGACGTGCTCCCTGTTGAAACCTGCAGTGTCACCTATCAGCAGGCCCTTCAATCTCCAGCATACAGTATGTTTAAATGCTGGGTAAATATAGCCCTCGCACTTCCATTTATCTTTGTCTGGCCTCTGCCGCGGCGCTGCCAAACAACGCTGGAAGCCATGGCGGGGCCGAGCGTGGGGCCTTGTTCGGGACCACATCTGCCAGCGGGCTGATGGAAACGTTCAGGAGGTGAACAACGGCCTCGCCGATGAAAAGCGAGTCCTGCGGTTCACGGAGCCTGTCTCAGCCCGACTGCGATAGGCTGCTCCGGTTTTTAAGCCCACTGTATTTTTCGCGAGCGGAGGTCTCGTGTTTGCAAAGGGTCGGAAGATGCAGTCGCGTAGATCCCATTCAGGAGGAGGCCCTCTACGTGCATTTATTCTTAAGGAACAATTTCACAGCAGCTCAAAAGGAACTGTAGCCTGGTCATTGTTTTGGTTTTTTTTTTTTCTCCTGTATGTTATTGTAAATGTAAGTCTCTCAGAATTGCTTTTCATTTTAACATCTAAAGCTGGTGCAGATATTTTTTCTGAGGACTTGGATTTTAGGTCTGTTATGTTTTCTTCTTTTGTTAACCGATAAACAGTCATCTTGTTGCACAACCATTGAATAAGACTCTTTCAAAGGCGGGAAAATCAAACTGCAAAAAGTAGGTTATGCAACAGCTGAGATTGCATGAAAACCCCTGAATTTTAACTCCTCATAGTTATCTGCAGTAAGCCTTACTTACAGGGCTGTGTTTTTTGCCACAAAACTGATGTTACAATCAGCCAACAGATTTTTGAAACAAGCTTGTGCTGAAAGATAAAGGCGAGTCTCTGGATGACTGCTGCCTCTTCTGCTGTGGAAGTGGTGGGTAGTAATGAAGCAGTGGATCTCAAGCAGACGAGATGGTTTCCAGGCTGTGGTAGTCTTTTCAGTCCTCTTTGGTGCCAACAGCATTGCAAAAATTAAGTTTGTGTTTGGAACAGGAAGATGCACCCCATGAGGAGTATCTTTCAAGCCATGGGAGAATCAGAAAATTCACCTTTGGACCAGAATGTGAATGACATTTAAAAAATACAACAACATATAGAAAATAAAGCATGCCAAACAAATGAGAGGAAATTAAACTGCACATAGTTGCTGAGATAGTGGGTTGTCTTCACCCAATTTGTTATGTACCTCGGGTGGGCAAGGGAAAATTGGGCTTTTGAATTCATAACTTAATGCTCCTGCATATATTCTCTTTGGACATAAAATACAATACTCTGGATCAGTGGTACCCAAATTCCAAATAGACAATGAATAAAAACTAAAATTAAGAAGTCACAAGAAAAACCCCATGTCAACATGCTTAATAATTCAGTTTAAAAAAACAGACTTGTGTATTAAAGGGCATGTATTAATTGCAGCTTTTAAAAGACCTATGCATGAGATTATTCAGAATAACTGCAAAAAACCGAATCTTGTATAGAAAAGTCATGCATCCTGCCAAATTTGAAGGCACCACTCCAGAGCATTTGCATGAGAGGGTTCCTCAAATAAATGAATTTTTTTTAACATAGGAAAACAGTCATTCTACTAACCTGTCCTCAGAATCAGCTGAGTCATTTTTCATTGAATTCTTTCAGCTCAGCCATCCTGAAATAAGCCATTGAATGAAAAATTTCCACTCACACGGTTAGAGTATGTCAGCTGAGAACAGAATCTGTCCAAGGAGAGGATCGACGTACCCTGAGCGTAGCTGGGGGTTACAGTGCTGTTTCCGCAGGTGGTGAGCACTCAGATCGGATCCACCCGGCTGTTGGGATACAACCCCATTCAGCCACCATCTCCAAAAGGACTTTCTTCCAGTAACTGAGGAATGGTGCTTTAAGTGGCGGGACCTTTGCTTTCCATGGAGCTGAATGCGGCGCTGCATCTCTGAAACAAGAGAGGTGGAGGACTATGACTCAAAATGTCCAGTTTTAGTGCCAAATATGGAACTCAAGTTTTGCCTCAAATGTAATTATTCATTATTTCCACCACACAAGCTGGTCAGAAATTGAATTGAGGAGACTCTCGTAGGCAATTATATACTATCTTCTAAATTATCTTCTTGCAAAGAAGGGGACTAAATCTCCTTCAGTGAAAGCAAGATAAAACCAGGGTTAATTTTATGCCAGCTGGGTCCACAATAGTTTACTCTTCTGCTTGTCAGCTGAACTGCTGTGTGATTTGTAATGTATTAGTACTGCAGCCTCTCAGGATACGTATGTGCAATGTGCTGGTATTCCGGCACCGCGCTTGGTATAAAACCGGCTCTGGATAAAACCGGCACTAAAGGTAGGAATGACAGCAACGTTTGTCAGTGCCAAGCTCGGTGTCTACAGCCTCCTCAACATTGTTAGCTGTTGAGCCCTTGGCTTGTTTGGCTGCTTTTTAAACACGCTCAGCCTATGAACTCTTCTGGATATCAAATCACAGCCGATAATCTGCCGCTTGGAACTGGAAACATTTGGTGGGGTTTTATGGAGACCCGACGTAAGTAAAGTACCATGGAAATCAGGTGCGAACTGCCGACTTTGCCAAGAAAACAGCTTTAACAAGCGTCAGATCGGGGCTGGGGGGGGGGATGTAATCGGGGGACAATCTTTGTCCATTTCTCTGTTTGTCATTTCTGATCCGTATTAATATTCATCTGAACCCGGCCCCGGTGGGAAATTACTATGCGTTTGCTCTAAATCGGTCAAAACTCCTGAACCAGCCATATGGTGTGAATCCCTGTTTGTCTGGTAGCGCGGAGTCTATCTTTCACAGCCCTGATGCACATACAAAACTGTCTGCTTTCACTGCTTCCTAGCAGTGTTGTAAATATAACTGAACTTGTGAAAGAAACAAGGTGTTAATTGATGGTGTACATATTCGCCCTCATAAACGTCTGCTCCTAAACTACTTTCCCCGGTTTCTAAGGAAACCCTTATTCCTTAAAACGGCCAAGATTCTCACTCACAATACAGTTTAAATTCTTAATCATCTAAAGCACTTTTCGCT
Organism: Dromas ardeola; assembly: GCA_013398915.1. NCBI lineage: Eukaryota > Metazoa > Chordata > Aves > Charadriiformes > Dromadidae > Dromas > Dromas ardeola. Next base: position 664,050 of record VYZM01019773.1, on the reverse strand, counting down.
GTAAGGGGAAAGGTGTAGATATGGCCCATCTGTATATTCAACAGTTACTTTGAACTGGGAGGAAGGGAAGATTTTTGTCGCCCCAACTGTAGGAAACCATCAATTCGCACATTATGGGAAATGTGATGCCGTATTTTCAACTCCAGCTCCTGACTTGCTTAATTAAGACTGTGCCAGACACGCCAGAAGAAGGGCTCTGTGTGTCTGATCACGTGCAGGCGGCTAAAAATGGTTGCCTGTGGTTGCTTCACTCATCGTACTGGTTCATTTTATAAAGCTCTACCCATATGGGTCAGCATCGCAGCAGAAAGGCCGTCACCGAGGCCCGTGGTGCCTTCCCTTGAGTCGGGGCTTGTGCGGCTTTGCTTCCCCACTGCATGACGCAAGCCAGGTCAAAACAAGAGTTATCAGACCCAAGGGGCCAAAGCTAGTGGCCAGCTGCCCATCCATGCATCCTTGGGCAGTGGACCCTCCTGGTGTTTTTCCCCAGCCTAAATTGCACTAATTTAAATTAACTCCCTAGGCTAATATTCTTGCAAGAGCAATTGCTATGTTGGTCAGAACAAGATTAAGATTTCTAAATAAGAGCGTGTGTCTACTATGCTGTACTTGATTTGCATTTAAAAAGTATATGGGAACCTCAGTAACTCAGAGAATGCAACCCCTGTAGCAAAAGCCAGATCAAAAAGAAGCAGCCCAGCCCTGAACAGACCTGTTAGGATGGATATCTCAGCTGATGAGGTGATGTCATTGCCCCTCTCAAAACACTGCATGTCCTTCCAGCTACTTGGGCCTGTGCTGATCCCTTCCCTTAACAGGGGCAAAGGGAGGGATGCTCGGGAAAGTCACTGAGGGCTTTTGCTGCCCAGAAGTGACCGTTCCTGGGGTATTAATCCTTCTCCTCACAAAACTGCATGACTTAGTTTAATAATCATCTCTTTTTTATTGCAAGCAAAGCTTCAGATAAAGAATATGAAGAACTGTGATGTTGTATTTCCAAATCGTTACTGAAAAAGGAGACCTGTGGAGCCAAATCCTTGGCTCTGCCAAAGCCCTTGAGCTTCCCAGGGCCATACAAGGCTGAGCAATACCCGCCGACTCTCCGAGTCCTCTCAGTTTCAAGGCTTAAAATGAGGTGCCCTGTATTTCGGAGGCACAGAATCGAAGTGGCATTGCTTTATTTTCCCCATGCGCTGCTACTCCTTCCCAATTCACTTTTAGATTAAAAATGAAATAGGTAGCCTGTTATTTTTGCTGGGATTATGTTTTTCCCCAGAGAGAAAAGGGAATTGTCTGGACTGTGTCATAATGACTGAGTCACTGCCAAGAAGGTTACAAAACCATGTGGATAAACCTGCCCGATTGCAGGTGGACAACTTGTTGTTGTTGTTATCAAATAACTCTCCATCAGTCCTGTCTTTCAGCCTCCCCACTCAACAACTGCCTTGGTAGAAATTACTGAACACATTTTCACTGCCATAAAAATTGGCCGGAGCTATATTTCTGGATTCCAAGAAAGCTTTTGACAGCCAACCATGATACTTTATGTAATAAGTTGTCAGCATACTGTGTATCACCTAACGCTGTCACTTGGCTTAGGTCAAAGCTGTCAAATTGCCAACAAAATATTGTTACTAGAAGCACTAAATCTTCTTTTCAGCCTAGTCCTGTTGGGGTCCATCAGACATAGTCCTTGGTCTGTTATTGTTTATGCTGTGTATAAATGACCTACCGCATGAATATGCATGAGAAACAAAGCTTACATATATGTAGACAACATTGCCGACAGATGCTGCAGTCATATTTTTAAAAGATCTGTGAACCGGTAGGGGAGGACCGCTTATGGTCTTGCTTATGGTTTTAAAAGCACACATATAAAATTTTTCAGATCAGTGTCTAGACTTTGAGCTTCTCCATTACACTTGCAGGTTACATTTACATTGTACGTTAAATTAACAGCTGAGTTATAGATTTCACCCTTTGACTGTAAAAGCCCCAGCTGAATTGTGAAAAACTCGTGCAGCCCTGGGCTGAGAGGCCAAGAGACGAGAGGTGACAGAGACACCTGAGCGGGGCATCTGGGCGCTGCTCTGCCAGGGATCCAGCTATGAACTGCCCCAACCCAGCTGATCTCTGGGGACTTCTCCTTCTCTTCTCCTTTCTTCTGGGCTCTGGTGTAACTTTTGCTCAGATGACCCTAGAGGTGGGAAAAGGAGGGGAGGAGGAGGGAGAGCTCATAATCAGGACAAGATCTCAGTTAAGGGGCTGGGACCGCACAGCCTGAACCGTGGGTGCGATGCTCACAGTGCAAGGCTGGCTGTGGTAAAAGAAACAATTTTGCCTCTGTTATATAAAAAGAAGACTTAAAGGGAACAAAGCAGTGCATTGTCTTCTCTTTCCTCAAATATCTCTAATCGGCCTTTTAAAAACACAGCCTTCCACACAAACAAGTAGACTCAGCAGCACGGAGGCGCTTTTAAGGATGTGCACACGTCCATCATAGCCAATACACCCCGCAAAGAGTGAAAAACAATATTGCACTGCCTTGCCGTCAGTTTGACAGGGAGTGCAGGGAGGTGAGTACCGGCAGCAGTCTGATTTCTTCTCCACCCCTGAAACTCTGGCCCTCTGCTTCTACTTTCTTGTGCGTTGGCACTGAAACTTTACATCGCTGAAACTCCTTTACTGTTAGTGGGAGTAATTCTCCTTTAAAGTGGAATGAGCAAGAACTGAGTCAAGCTCTTGGAAAAAGTACAGCAGTGGGAAATTCTCACATACCATAATGATGTACCATATAGGAACAGAAGAGAGCATGCTAGCCAGAAATTCAGGCCTGGAGTTTCAAAACTAAGCGATGAGTTGAGGCTCCTCAGTTTCTAGATGCCGGGCAAAAGGTTTGGCAAAAGATTCTACAAAAGGTCTTAGGTTCCATAATGCTGAGCATTAACAGTCTGAAAATTAAGTTCATTTAAGACATTAAATTCAAAACTGAGAGGCCGATTTAGATTAAAAAAAAATATAAAGCTCAAACACCTTTGCAAATGGGATGATAGGCCTCGTTGCATTACCAGCTCATGCACCCTTCCAGCAGTATCCTTCATCTAAGGTGTCTACATTCCTGGTCTCAGCAACTGTATCTGTACTGTTAAATCAAAGGGGTCCAGGAGCCGTTCTCCCCCTCTGCAGCTCAGAACGGCAGAGCCTTACCAGCCGCACGGCTGTCCCCTGGGCCCTGTGGGATGCTCCTACAGGTCTAGATATAAATGTGGCATTCTAGTTGTGTCGTTGCTGTATTTGGCAATGAATCACGAGGTCTGCAGCCTGTGACGGTGATGTTTTCCTCGCAGGAAGCCCTTGCAGGCTCTGTGCATGGGGACAGCATTGGAGAGAGCATCCTGGACGCCCACAGGACAGAGGGCACCAAACCTGGTGCACCCTTCCTGGTAGCCCCAGCTGGGTACATGGCCAGCCGCATCCTGGCACTCCTCGAGGGAGAGGAGCCGGTACGTATCCAGACCGCTCCGAGGTGCAAGCTAACAGCTAATAGCTAAGTAGCCTGGATGGCCAGCAGTCAAGCTTGCTCTCTGGCCCCGCTTTATTTAGCAGCACAGACACGGTCTTTGACAACTTGATTTTTGCTTCGAGTGTGAGCACAAGGCTCCCGGAGACGTCCGTGGGGTGTAATGTGCGACTGCAGCTCCCGGATCACTCTGCCGGCGCAATCCAGGCGTGACATGTCCTGCGGTCCCCTCCGCCGCTGCCCGCCGCCCCCCGGGGCAAGCCCAGCCTGACACTGCCAGTAACTTGTGCCTAATCCTGGGGTTGCTCGAGAGATGAACAAAAGGATGAAATCATCTTATTTGGCAGCTTTATATATGACCAGGAGGAAAAAAAACTCCAAACTCTAGTCCCTTTTTTCCCTTTAATATGGTGCAACGCTTAGGACCATTTACAGATCTATACATTTAGGTTTTTATTGCTTTGGTTAATGAATTGATTTAAATGGCAGCAAAGGTTCTACCAACTCCACGCTATTGATTATGTGGTCAATAAGTGGATACAATTATTATGCCAAAATGCATTCTTATATTAACACTGGTGTGAAGGCATTTCAAAATGTGAAGCGGCAGTGGATATGTTGTGACTCAGAGCAGAGAATCAAAGTCACAGCATGGGATGGCAATAAAGAAAAGAACACAGTAATGAGGAGAAAAGTCTAAGAGAGAAAAAAAGGCAGCACTTGACAGACTCTTTGCAAGTTAGAAAACAAGCAGTTCTGAGAGCTGCATCATTAACGAAGCCTAGTTTACTATGAAACCGTGTCCTATATTCCTGTTCCCCTCCTCCTCCCCACCAACCATCCCAAATCCTCTCTTGTTCCCTATGGCCTCGATACCCTCCCACAGCATCCTCCCCTCGTCCCCTCGTCCTCCACTTCCCCCAGCACTGTGATCTCTCTGACATCCCCGGTGCTGCCCGAGCAGCATCGTGCGTCCCTGCCGATCCCGAGGGATGAGGGTGCTGACCGGCCGGCCAGTGACACCTGCCGCTTGGCCAGCTGGCAATCAAACCCCACAGATAACTGCTTCTGCCGCTGAGCTCCTCCCCGAGGAAATCTCCAGCACAGCATTTCCTTGGATCCCTCTTCCCTTTGCAGATGCCGCTTTTCACAGTTTCTAATAAACTCACATATCTGAGAGCTGTAGTCAGTAAAACTTGTTTACATCAATCATCAGTGGATTAAAGACATTACGAGGGATGGGATGGGTGGAATCTGAGGCGGTACAGATTTAAGGCTATTTTTTTTCCTTGCAAAACTGGAAAACTAGATCAGAATCTCTGTCCTGTATCAACTTTTCCAAAGAAGAGCTACAACAAACAGCTCTGACCCAAGGTCTCGGCTATAGCCTCTTTCAAATGCTCATTTTCACTTTAAAGAAATATTCAGGTTAGCTATGTTCTGGCGTAATATAAAGACCGCATAAATAAAGACCAACAACTGAAACTCAGCCTCAGTTTCCCTCAGCAATTGATACACCGTGGAAAAAGTAATGCTGCGGTCTGTAAAATCTGCAGCTGCGTGTACAGCTCAGACCGAGCCTTGGCTCTTAGCTGTATTCCTCATTTTAACTGGGACTCGCAGGTTTGGGAGGCTCCCACTCTTTCATGCCACGGTGTCCAAGGATAATTGAGGCAGGTATGGTACGAGAAACAATCAGCAGGTTTCAATGTTCACAGTGACCTGGGATTCTGCGCAGGACTGCTTGATGGCGTAATTAAAAGCCTAATTCAGAGACCAGAATTAAAGTTCAGCTGCCATTTTTACCCTTTTCCCCTGCCTTTGAGCCTTTAATTTTGCTACGTTAATAGTCTTCTAATTCCTATTGATTCTTTTGTATTTCTTTAAAATGGCAGGAATAGACCTATTCTGCCACGTACCTAGATCTGTTAGCACCAGGGCACCTGGGGCTGCTCAGGAGGTGCATTCTGAGATCGAACTTTTTGCCTCATTTAATGTAAAATTTCCTGAGTTATACGGATAAATTTCCTGAGTTATATGGACAAAACTTGGACACTGGCAGTGACAAGCATCTCTCTGGCAGCTCAGCAAAAAGCTTTCCGTACAGCTCCAATAACCATTGAGAAAAGCAGGGTGTGATTTACATACTCCTACACTAGGCATTCCCACAGAACCGCTAGGCTGTGATCACAGCACATTATTAAATGCAGAGAGCATGCAAAAAAAAAGGACATTTTTTAAAAAAAAAACTTACAATTTTTTCAAATCACAGCTAATTTCCACCAGCTGACAGGAAGCACATTTTGCTCTCTTACACGTCCTCTTTCTCAAAAACGTCCAGTTTCTGTTTGTTTTGACAGGTTTGGTCTCATTTTAAAAAGCGTTGGGTTTTTTTAAAGTTTAAAAAATGCCCAAGCCAACTAATTTTCCAAATAAATGGATAAATAAATAATTACGAGATTGAGAAAGCACTAGCAGTTACGAAGGAGGAGGTCAAGAGGAACAACACTAGAAGCAGGTGAAAAGGTGGAACTGGCTATACAGTCCTAACTGCGGGCATTACGTATAGTTTTGTTTATGAACATGTTCAACATATACGCATATCACACGTTGGGGGTAATGGTGGCCATATGGCGAAGCGTGGAACTGCGAGGGAAGTCCTGGAGTACTGACAATATGACTAACTCATGTGTGTGTATTTGACCACCTCATTGACTCCCTGACAATCCATCCATCTCTGCTGAAGCTCTTGAGATGTTCCAAACCTCTAAACAGACTAAGGCTTTTCTTCTAAACTAATCTACTAGAGCATTGCTTTTGTATTTCCTGCTCAAAGACCAGGACAGATGCTTCATATCATTGAGAAGGAAACCTCTCCTTCCCAAAGATGTAGAGGTTACCAGAGTCACAGAGGAGGCTGAGGCTCCCTCTGAGCCTGCGGGGAATGTGAGAGAATGGACTTTCAATGCAGGACAATTTTATGTGTTGAAAATCTATTGTAGGCCATTTTAAGCAGCTTTTATGGCTTCTTCTGAGTTGTGCATCCATATTATTTGCTTCCTGGCTAAAATATGGTTCAAGGTTAGGGATCCACATTGAAGTTTAGTAGTTACTTCAACTTCAGAAATATTTGTTTGACTTGTATCTCCCAATGTCATAGAAGTTCAAATACTGCTGCAGCAATATTTTAAGGCAGAAAACCGAGTTAAAAATTTGAGGCCAACAGGTCAAACATTCTATCATTAAAAAAAAAAAAGAAAGGAAGTTAAGCATCTATTTCTTAAAAGATATTCAGAAGACCACCAGATCTCATGCAGAAACTTGCTCTTTAGAAGATAGGTGTTTTAAAAATGCAAAAGAAGAATCTTAATCAAAGAAAGCTCAATTCCTTCCCTTTCCCTCCCTTTTAAAAGAAAATAAAATCTGAAAATTCGAATTGAAGAGTGTGTCTGTGAGACACTGGAAGATGCTACCCAAGGGTGTTCGCTGTAGAGAAGAGGATAGCTGTATTAAAATGAATAATTTTGTGGGGAAAGGATAGAGAGTTGTTGCTGTAAGAAAAAAATCTTTTTGATTGACATGAGAAATTGCTGCCACATGAAACAGTTCATCTTCTTTGAAGGGCTCTTTTGTCAGTGAGGTCAGGTCAAAGAGGTTTGAAAGGTCCTCATCAAAGGAAGTTGCCTTTCTAGGCCCGGTGCATTCCCTTGCTGGAGTAGTCTTGGCTTCAGGAACTGTATGGAGATGTGGGAAGCTGGGGGATGGCAGCTGCATAGCTAAGCAACCGCGGCTGGCTGAGCCATGAATCAACACTGTCACCTGCTGTGGGCAAGATAATCTCCTTGTCGCCCAGGCCGGTGGAAAAACTGCTGCGCACAGGCAAGTGCTCAGCACTACTTTTCTGACCGCAGCACGGTCCTGCTCAGTTTGTGCATCTAAGTACGAAGCAGGAGGGAGTCCCCGTGCTCACCGCCCCGTGCCCCAGCGTCAGAATTTGGGTTTGCAGATGAAATAGCAATGTAAGCCATGCAGAGTGTCTGAAAAACCAGAAAGCCCTCTTCCCCTCTTTCCTCTCTCAGTGCTATTCCTTGTCCCTCTGGCACCTCCACTCATCTGGGAATGGGAGAGTCCAGGTTTTCCTCTGGGAACACTGTCCCCAGGGAGGGCATGGCACCTCGTTGCAATGTGAAGGAGCAACACATGTTAAATTCTAGCCCCAACCCCCTAGTCTAACCTGCCTGTGCCACCCCTCTGCCCTGGTGTCACTAGCCACGAGTCACTAGCTTTGTAGGTGTCCCCCACCACCTCACTCGATGGTGGAGATGCTGAACCAACTAAACCAAGGACCTGGCCATGGCATCTCGGTGTCACACCAAGCAGTTAGGCAGGCACTGTGCTGCGGCAGGCTCGGCTGAACAAAGTCAGGGATGCCACAGCCTCCACCGATGCAGCTGGGGCTACCACGGGGAATCTCTGGCTCCAGAGCTGCCAATGTGCTCCCACCCAAACACATCTCCGGTTCAACGCTGGCTGAACAGCACAGGCGGCGGTACTTGTCTTTCCGGTAACAAGCACCGCTTTCTGTATTCCCTATTTTCTTCTGAAATCTTGTTCCAAGCTTCTACTCTTGCTTAGTTTTCAAGAGACTACAGACCAGGATGGCAGCCACAATCCGATGAGACCTGAGCTCTTTCCCGTCTGCCCTGCAATTCATAAAAAATTCAGAGGAAAATTCGCCTCCTCCTTTTTCCCAGTCACGCGGGGATGCCCCATGTGCCGAAGAAGGGTCCTGCTCACCACTTCCCCCCTGCTCCCGCAGCCTCCCACTCCGGCGGGGCCTGGTGTCTCCCTGCAGAAAGAGAGTAGGGGAACTAGCATCTCACTGAGATGAGGGAAGCAGCTCACACCTCTCCCAGCGACGTGCAAAGCCCAGCCCTGGTAAAGGTCAATTCTTTTTTCTTTTTTTTTTTTTTTCTTTTGTAGGGTAATTTTCTAGGAAGGCTCGAAAATTTGGGAGCTTCTGTTTGTTCTCTAAAAGAGAGCTGACCTTCTGATATAGTCGTGCGACTCCAGGCTCCGCTTCATTGGGCAGGAATTTCGGATGCTCGGTGCCTTAAGGCCTGGCTCGGCTGATTGCAGGCAGATTTCAGCGCCGCCCGTTCAGTCACATCTCCAGTTATGTGAAAAATCACCTTCGCTGATTAGGACAGGGCTTTCCTTCCTGATTGCATTGCCCTGTTTGCTGTCATTGAATTTTTGAATCGGGAGGACGTTTTGTTTGTTTCTCAAATTTTAATTGCTGTATGACTTTCCTCTTCTTCACTAACCTGCTTTTACATTTTAGCAAACAGTTCCATAGGTAATTGCCGAATTTATATATTCATGGAAACCCGGCAGATATGTACGATAATAGCACAATTCGATATTTATGAAGTGCCACTTTTCTATAAAGGTAGAATTTCAGTTAATTATCACTGGGCTGTTTATTAACACTTGGAAATGGAAAAATAATGAATGGGCACATCGTTTATTCATTAAAATGCTGCTGATGAGTTGCCCCATTCATAAATTAGCCTTGCATTTCACTTCAGCCGAGCACTGCCTGTGCTGGTGGGTTTTGAAGGTCAATTGTACTTTAACCCACGGCTTCCTGCGAACTGCAAAGATGTCGCCTTGGACTGTGATCACAGTGGCTCTTGTCAACCAAACAGTTATTCTGCGAGGAGTTTGGCTGGCAGGCTGTGTAGACAAAGGAAGAGAGCTGCAGCAAGCACCGTCGTTCAAGAGATAATTGTCCTTCGCTTGGAAGCAGTGTATCTGTCTCTATCAGAGGGTAAGGACTGATGCACCGGGCTGGGAAGGTGCTCCCGTGGATGTCCCTATATGTCTTCTGAAATCAATGCCCTTGCTTCCCACAGTGACAACCCAAGCTGTTCCTGGGGAAAGTGCTGCCTTGCTGCTCTCCCTCCGATGAGAAATCACACCCCCTTGACTGGCAGAGCTGCCCGGGCAGGCATTTTAATGTAGACACCGGCAACAGAGAGAAATTCAGAGCAAGCGTCTGAATATTTGAGCCACAGATGACCCTTTTTCCACGGGCCCCAGAAGGACTTTCCCATCCCCAGAAGGACTGTGTCAGGGCACGCAGAACCCCATGGGAGGAGAGGGCCAGCAGGGGCAGGGCTGGGACGGAGACGCTGGGCAGGGGACACCTTCTCACAGCCGTTTGCTATTCAGTGCAGCGTTGAGAAGATGCTACACCGGAATGGGATCTAATAGAGAGGCTTTTTCCTGAACTGCTGTGGTCATTAAAATTATCAAGAACTCCTTCCCAGGGTAATGCTAGCCCTGGGGTCAATTTAAAATTACATATTTCATTCTGTCCATCCCCAGCCTTCCTGCAGCACAGGCTGGACGCTGCTGGGTGCCGTTGAGGAACCACTGGCAACTGCTGCCCTGGGGGCAGCTGGACACTCTCCGCAAAGTTTGCTGGACACCTCCGTGCAGAGGTGCCAATGAAACGTCAGCTGTTATGAGGGCAACAACTCTGCCAGATGTGCTAAACATGACAAAAATCCAGAAGTAGGTGCCAAAATATTCAATGGTGGTTAAATGGAGAAAATGTCTTTGAAGCTGTCTTGAGCCAATGACTGTTTTAAATGAGTTCGAAGTAATCCGCAATCACAGCTGGAGCTTGAGAGAGACCCAAGGTGTGAAATGGCGCAATGAATCGCTTATAGTGGCCATTTCCAGGACAAAATACACACCGATATCAGGAGCTAAGCAAGCACTCCTGGCTGTGGGCACTGCTACAGGCTGCAAGCAGCTGTAGGCTCTCCTGAGAAAAACCCCTCTATCGCTAAGAGAAGGAAAGCTAATTCAGTTTAGCACCGCAGCTCCAGGTCTGGAGATGAGCCACTGTCCTGCCAAGTATGGATCAAGTTCTGCTGGTACCCCCAAGCATATGTCCAGTTCCCTGAATGTGGTCAGCAGTAACATTAACATGGTGCTCCTGTGAGTATCTCGGCCACCAAACAGTTTTCAAAGGATGCTATTGCTTTCCAGTAGCATAATCTCTACTTGCTCAGGTAAGGAGGAGCATGAGACTTGTTTTAGGAATGGCTGCAAAGCAAAAGAATGATCTTAAAAGGCCGTAGAAGGACAGATGTGGTTATCTAAACGTGAAACCACCTATAAGCAAGGTGGGTTTTCTGAAAAACAGGTCTACAGTGTCCTTGAAGGTGGCCAATATCTCTCAAGTGTTTGTGCTGGGTGGACTTGCTCAGAGATAAGTCTGGGCAGCTAACATTAGTTACTAAGACTATATATTGGCTTATTTTTCCAGTGGCATGTTTGAAAACAAGAATGCAAGAATCAAATTCAGGGGGTTTTTTAGCTGTCTTTAAAAATGCATAAAGTTTTGCTTCAAGTGTCACTGTTGGAGTTTTACTATTATGCTAACAATCCAGGCTACCCGCTGAATGCAACGGGCTACAGGCTCCATTTGGGGAGTTTGCCTACTGTGAGCATTTTTTCATTTCTTTTAAAATAAAATACCCTTCTCAAGTGCCCACCTTGCAGAGTTCCTTTCATATTTTTTTAAATAAAAAGAATTTTTAGGGAAATTATCTCTGCTTTCATACATGTTGCTTATAAAGTCAAATAAAAGTATTTCTGCATTTTTTTTCTTTATCAGCTAAAACTAAAATGCAAAACCCACCAAACTTTTACCCAGTTTAAGGTATATTACATTCTTCTAAGCACTGTGATCCTTCATCAGGTAACCAACTGAATTTTAAGATACATGTCAAATAAAATGACTTGCAAGGACAAATTAAGGTTAGCATTCCACTTTTTCCTTTGAAGTACAACTTATTTTCTTGCAAAAGTACAGCATCAGTTCCTGCAAAGCACCTCTTTTGTTATTGATTGGAGAGATATAATATATAAAGCTGCTGCCTGTACCACTCTACAATAATTAAAAGTACTTCATCATGCAGCTTTGAGATTTATTTTAAATGCACAAAATATGTTCCTTATTGTGATTCGCAGAAATTTACCGGCCTAATTTCTTTAGAGACCAGCAGGAATATATATTGACTCTGGTTTATTTATAAACCAGCTATGTAAATTACCAAGTTATTTACATTGTTATTGTCTCCATCATTTAGTCACCATTTGCAAAGTTTTCACATTGCTCTTAATTTGGCACTGCCTAGTGCTAACAGTACTTATAGGAGAAGGTTATTTAGAAGAGAGTCACGCAAGCCATCTTGGTATGGGTGATCTCCTTCTTGCCCCAGACAGGCTTGTTCTCTTGGTGACCTCCTTTGCAAGGGGACAACATGCAGGATTGAGCCCTGGAGAATGTGGCAGCTACTTATCATCAGGGTACAAGAAAGAGAGAAGGCACGTTGCGAGGAACTGTAGATCCAGGGGGTTTGGTTGCCCTCAAGGTCTGGATTAAAGAACATCTGGGGCAGATGTTTATAATGTTGCCCAGCTGTAAATCGGTCTGTTGGGGAGAACAGGGAGCACCAAGGGACTGACATGGTGGCCCGGCAGTCCTCCGAGATGCTGACTTGCTTCTGTGTTATATGGAGGAAGGCACAGGCTTTGGGTGGACCCGACTGGCCCCATTTCATCTTAGTCCACCGGCAATATATGAAAAACAGCAAGATCACAAGGCTCTGAAACTGCGGTACAAGTAGCTAAGGAAAATAGTTATTAAAGGAATATTTCATTGCTGAGGGTGAGGACATTACCTACTCTATTTTCTTTTCTAGCAGTGGTTTTTTTTTCAAGTCTTAAGCACTCAGTACACTACTTATTTTCACAGCACTCACTCTCCCTTTCTTCTTTTCTTTTCTGCCTTAAACTCTGTGTGTAGAGGATGGAGAACAACACCTATTATTTACCGTGCGGCTTTTATCCCGTGGCTGGGTCTCGCGCTGAAGGGCCTCCCTGAGTCTCTCCAGTCGAGAGACAACTGTCGAGCAGACCGTGATGAAGAGCAACCCCGGCGGGCCCCTGCGGGGAGGCGGGGGGTGGGGGCCCCGG